>JAJLUP010000050.1:0-81909 GCA_030564285.1 Blastobotrys parvus
TGAGCAACGAGAATAGGCAGAAGCTCATCATTATTCACGTCCCTCCCGATTGGGAAAGCTAATTAGCTTCCTTACTGACCCCCTCTTCACGGGGGTGCAGCCAAATGATAGCGGGAATGCACAACTGCCCTTGGCAATTCTCGCGAATTACGCTGGTGGGAGCCGAGGGGCTATGCTCCCTGTTCAACCCGCCGAATCCCCCGTAACCAGGGTTCATCTGATACAGGTGCGGCGACCCCAATATTCGACAAAATTAAGGTCCACATGTAAACTCAAATCTACGATTCAGAAACTCAATTGCTCAAATATAAACGTAGAATATGCGATATATATAAAGAAAAAAAACAAAACAATATGCAAAAAATATATCATAATAGCCATTAATAAACACCCAGGTATCTAGCACGTACTGCTGCTGGTGGATTGTCGTACTTGCTCAACTTCTCGCTTGGATTCCTTCAACTGTGGAGCCAAACTTGAAGACGGTAAAACCCCACATTGTTCAACACTATTGTCACCATCCAAACTCACATAAGCAACATAAAACTTGCCAAACACTCCCCAATGGAACCGAACCAACACCAAAATACGATCAGCCAATGCAATAATCTCCTTGGAAACGGGACTGGACACGGTGGTATTGGCGGTCGAGCAGGTACTAGTAGAATCCAACGGACTCAACACGGAAACACACTTGGTCAAGGTTTGGAACAAACCAATAATCGTCTTGTTCTCAAGCATCTTGTAAAGCTCGGATCGTGGTTGCAAATGTTTAGTCAACCAACCAGAACAAATGTCCAACAAGCTTGTCGATGGAACAGCCAACTTACGACCAAATGCAACATCCACTCGTTTTGAAATCTCCAATGCCAAAACATGAGTGTTCTTAGTCCATTTGCTGTTGCCCATCGAATCTTCAATGATTGCCAACAAATCTTGCTTGAATTTCTCAATCTTGTCGCTAGACAAAGCAATGGCTTTTTGTTTGGAACCACCTTCAATCTTGCCAGCCTCTGCAGTAATCATCTGCTGGTACAAACAAACACACAAATGCAAACAAACAACCTTTCGCAATTCAGCTCGGAATCCAGCCAATCGCGAAAAATCGAATCCAAATGTAGATGGAAATTCAGTAACAATCTCGTCACTTGAACAGCTGAAAAGTTTGAGCAACGTCAAGATAAATGCAGACCGATTACCATCAGAGCCTTCACTCAATCCCATATCTTTGAATTTGGCAACACCATTCTTGAACCATTCCAATGAATCGTTCAGATTCGTCTTGCCCTTTTCAATGATCTGAGTGTAATAATCCTGCTCGAATTCAATCGCAGTATCGACCAACATTGGTCGCAAAGTTCGAATTTGATGATTGGCAACATCCAATTTCATGGCTTCCAATATAGCAAATACCATTCGTAATCCTTCAACCAATCGTCGTGGAGATCGTGACTGAATCCCCAATTCAATTCGCGAAACCATTTGGTCAACCCACGAATCTCGCATGGGAGCACAATGAGCCTTAAATACACCAGAAAGCCATTTGGCTAGAGACAGGAAATCCAAAGCACAATGTCGAATCTGCTGAATCAGCAAATCAGGATCTAATATCGAATCAACATATGATCGGTCCTTGACAGGGAGCAAAGACAACAGAATGTCCCGCAATGTCTGGAATAACAGAGGAAGCTTTGAATTTGAAGCTAGAGTGGTGTTGTTGCCAGTTACTTCTGCAAGGTCTTGGAATTCGTTGACAATGCTATCCCA
Source organism: Blastobotrys parvus (assembly GCA_030564285.1). Lineage (NCBI taxonomy): Eukaryota > Fungi > Ascomycota > Dipodascomycetes > Dipodascales > Trichomonascaceae > Blastobotrys > Blastobotrys parvus. The sequence goes on from JAJLUP010000050.1 coordinate 1,768, forward strand.
ATAACGCTCGGCAACCATTCTCTTTCTCTTGCCTCGTTCGCCGTCGAGATTTGGTCGAAATTGCAATTGAGGATCGAAAATGATGTCGTGACGAAGTTGTGGATTCTTGAAAATCTCTTGCAAATCGATTTCCCGTAATGAGTGCGAATTCACTGGAGGAGCTTGGATGGGGGCGTTCGGACATGATGCTGTTGGTGGTGGTGATATCGATCCACTGGCTCGTTGTTTATGCTTTCGATGACGTTTCTGGGTTTGGGGACTTGATGATGTAGATGCAGGATTAGTTTGAAGAGGAGAGATGCTTGCACAAGCTGGACTGTCGATAGATTTTGAACTTGTTGAAGGCAAATTTGAAGTACTCAAATATTTCGGATTCAAGAATTCGTGTCGTTTTGGCTTATGAACCTTTGCTGTATTGTCGTAAAACACCAAATTGGGCATACTCCTTGATCGAACTCGATGTCTTCGAGTTGGTACTGTAGGTGGTTGCGGGATATGTGACATGACCGGCTGTTGATGTTCTTCTTCTTCTTCTTCTTCTGCTGCAGGAGTCACCACCGCAGAATGATTATGATTAAGAACATGTGGATTTTGGTCCTCTTTATCTTGAGATGCTGAATTTGATGAAGATGAAGAAGTAGACCATTTCTGGTGTTGTTCTGATGCTACCGTAGGGGGCTGTGGTTGTGCTGTGTTGGAATTTCCCATTGGCGTGTCAGCATCTACTGTCGAAGTTGATAGTTGAGGCATTGTTGAAGGGGGAAAGATGTGGTGCTGTTGGTTGTATATCGACTCAGACTATCAGGAGACAGAAAGAAAAAAAAATTGAAACGACCCACAAAAATAACAAGAAGAATCTAGATCTCAACTCAACACAAGGTTAGCGTTTAAAGATTTAAAAAAAAAAGATTCTTTGTGGGTTTCAAAGTCGTGGATAGTTTATCGGTGGAGTTGGAAAACCTTAGTTTAATCCCCAGTCGCTTAAACACGTCGTGAGAAGGAGGAAAAAAAAATCTCAAAAAAAAAGGAGCCCCAGTACTAATAAGTAGCTGTATGACCCGTACCGAAAATTGTTCTTATTCCTTCGGTTAAATAATACCAGTCGTACAAGTCGAAGTCGAAGCTGGTTTGTGTTGTGTTGTTAATGGGATCGATCAGTCGAAAGAAAGAAATGGAATGAGGAAAGAAAAAGGACCTTAGAAAAGGGAGAAAAGGAGGTCCAGTGGTTATATATAAGACCGTTTAATGCATATGTAATCCATTTTCTTTTTGGCTACCACATTGGGGCATCCGCCAGATATCTACCCTACTGCTCTTCCGTTCTATGCGACACCACGATTCACAATTGAAGGCAAAAATAGTCAAGAGCGTTTTATTTATTTTTTTTGATTTTTTTTTTTTTTTTTTTTTGCATGTTTTAGTGCTGGCGCAACGCCTGTGGGCATAGGAAGAGCCAGCCCCAGCTCTCCCACAATGCGGTACAGGTGCGGGTACAATAGCGGTGGCATCCGAAAAAGCAACAAGCACCTCGTGGTGGTTGCTTTTTGGCGGCCCGCCTCAAATGAGCCACCCACATGAAAACCGTACTGTCCGACCAGAGGGGATATGATGGTTCTGGTACTTCCTTCTTACGTATTCGGGCCATTCAGCTGATCTGCTTTTGTTAAGTGAAGTGATGAACATTAATTGGGACGAAGAAAAAGGTGCTATTAGGTCCCAATGTATCTTTCGCCGCCTCATCCCATCTCGATATCGATATCCCAATGACGGGATTGGCCAGCTGCATCGGTATCATTGAGTCATGCAATCATATGAGGCTTTTGGCTGCCATTGCAGTACTAACGTACTGCTGCAGCTGTCTCCATTGTTTGATACTTTTCTCCACATTTTCGGTTAGAGTATTTCGCATTTCGTTCTCTGTTACATCTTTTGTAAACTTAGGGTTATGATGATGGGTTTTCGTTGTTTGATGTTTGGTGTCCCCCTCGTCGCCGACTAGCCTCATGACATCAAGCTACGTTCGAGCGAAGCGAGCAAAAAAAAGGCTGCACGCAGTGCGTCCTATTGGAAAATAGGATATACAGGGAATAGGACGCACTGCGCGCAGCCTTTTTTTTTGCTCGCTTCGCTCGAACGTAGCTTGGTGTCATTGGGCTGGCCGAGGCGGCTCGGAGGGCTCACAACGCCGCACCGATACTCAGCACACCAGCTACGCTCGAGCGAAGCCAGCAAAAGAAAAAAGCTGCACGCAGTGCATCCTATCAGAGAAGGGGATACCGCTGTGCTCGGCGTTTTTGTTTTACTCGCTTCGCCCGAACGTAGCTTGGTGCTATCAGGCTGGCCGAGGCGGCTCAGAAGGCTCACTTCAACATGTTTCGACAAATCAAAGCTATTAGAATGTATCATCGATTCAAGGAGCTCGGTCATGGAACAAGTAGAATATGCAGTTCCAGAATAGCAGAGAGATCGATCAAAGATCTTTGATCTTTCTAGATTCGGAGATGGGTCTTTCTTTGGCAAGCAAAGGATCGTATTTCCGACAATCGAACCGGATTAAGCACATAGGTTCCATGGTTTGCGTTCATGATTGATGGTTCCAGAAGCAATCGCTTGTTTGGTCACTGAGCGAGGTACGACAAGGCACAAATGCACCCCTGCCTGCCATCATCCCGGAGATAGATGTCCCCGATTGGACAAATCTGTCTCCTGCCTCTTCGGACAAGACTAGGATATTTTCCTCAATCGGCGAATTGTTACGAACTCTCGGATCACGATCCATTTGCAGCCTCGACGCGGCGTTATTGGCCAAATGGCCCTGATCCCGATCCTAATTAGACAATAATAAGCGAGCGGCTTGGCTCATTGTCGAAGGAATCGTAGACGCTGGCTGGCAAACAAGCGCCGAGACCGTCAAGCGCTTGGCCCAATGTGGGCAAAGTTGCGCGCGGTGGGCGGCGTCAGAATTAACGCCATCGGCCCCGATGCCGGCGGCCGGCCAAGTTACCCGGTGGTGATGAACCACACAAATCGGATGTCACGGCTGGAGCTTTAGAGTGCTGGAGACCGGATCGGTCGGAGCGTCGGCTGGCAGTGCTTTGCTTTGCTTTGCTTGGCTGACCGGGACCCATCGATCATGCTGGGCTCAGCTAAGCTGGCGCACCCCCTTTTTTTATTTTTTTTTTTTTTTTCTTGTCTTCTCATCTGTTTTTTTTATATTCGATTACTGTCCTTGTTCCGGTATAAAGTATCAACATTAGCATCAAAGCAAAGTTAAGCATTTCTTGAGATCTTGCATAACTCACGCGCGTTTGTTGGCTTTTTGTTTTTCCTGTTGGAAGTCTAGGGGATAATTCTTGTTTTGCATGGATTGGATTGAATTGGATTGATCATCACATTCACGAAATCTCACCATTATATTCTAAAAGAATCCAGGAGGTAAATTGAAAAAAAACAATCCCCATACAGCAGTCATGATAACGAACACGTTCTATCGCGTACAGGCGATGCTTTTGGCCGATGCAGTACCAGGCTCGTCGTTATCGAATTTGGAATATTCTTGGGATATCAGAAAGACTTTGCATCGACTACAACGACATCAATGGAATCGATGGGATTTTCAATATTGCGTAATGATTCCTTCAATGGTCTTTTCATTTATCATTGCTGGTGAAGCTTTACCGTTGTTGATTCGATTGGCAATTGCTGCTGTTGTTATATTGCTATGTTTGATTCCCATCACTAGTCAATTCTTTTTTAGATTCTTGCCGATTGGAGCATGGCTAGCTTTGTTTTTCAGCTGTCGATTTATTCCTTCGGCCTGGAGACCTTCGATTTTTGTTCGTGTTTTGCCAGCATTGGAAACGATTTTGTACGGTGGCGATTTGAGTGATGTGTTGGCATCTTATACCCATCCGATACTCGACATCATTGCCTGGCTACCGTATGGAGCTGGTCATTACGTGTTACCATTTATTGTTTCTGGTATCTGCTTTATTTTTGGACCTCCAAAGACCCTGCCGGTCTTTGGATTTGCATTTGGTTGGAATAATTGGATTGCCGTGATGATTCAAATCTGTTTCCCTACTGCTCCACCATGGTATCAACGACTTTACGGGTTGGATCCGGCCAATTATGGTATTCATGGATCTCCAGGTGGATTAATTCGAATCGACAAATTGTTTGGATTGAATTTGTATGCGGAGGCCTTCAATGCTAGTCCTTTGGTGTTTGGTGCGTTTCCCTCATTGCATTCTGGATTCGCCGTGATGGAAGCATTGTTTTTATCGCATCTGTTCCCCAAATACACTCCAGCCTTTTTCACTTACGTGTTATGGATTTGGTGGTCGACAATGTATTTGACTCATCATTATTTTGTTGATTTGATTGGTGGTGCTGCCATTGCATTTTCCATCTTTTACTTCTGCAAGCTTACCTGTTTGCCACAGACGCAACCAGGTAAAATTGCCCGATGGTCGTACGATTACATTGAAACTGGGGTCAATCAACCAGTCAAGTTCCGAAAAAGTATCGACGATGATGCTTATGAGGATGATGAATCTCGGTTTATCGAACTACCACCGATCCAAACCAATTTCTCAGCACTGGCTGATCCTGCTTCTGCTGGTCCAACAAGTGCACCTGTATTACAACAGCATCAACATCCGTCTCCATATCGACCATTGGAATACACCCATAATAAGACTTCATCATATCATTTATATGATGCCGACATGATTCGATCTACCAGTGCGTCGTCTCCATCCAACACCAATCATCCAATCAGTCCTACGAAGATTATAAGGTCTCAAACGCCAGATTCGTTTATGGTGAGATCCATGTCTCCGAGCAGTCATCGAAGTGATGAGGACCGACCAAAACTTGCATAAACTAATTAATACCCTGCATTGTAACGATACGATAATACCACGAACGTGATGGACGCTTTTTTTTTTGATATGCCATGCTACTACTTAATGTTTAATGGGGAGGAAGAGGATTTCCGAGAATGTAGATAGTAATTTGATCATTTTTATGAAACAATCAATTGAGAATCGAAAACTTTTTCAAGACAACCAAGCCGCACGAGTTGTGAATTGATCATGATCATGAACCAACATGGCCACGAGGGAATTGGCCAGTGACGTACTACTGTCAAAGCCCACCTCTTTCGGGACTCTGTGGCACGAGAGACAGAAACAGAGACAGAGGCAGAGACAACCGTTTGGGCGCATGTCTTTCGCCTGCTCCGTGGCTGGGTTGGAGGGTACGGATACCAACCCGAACAATGGCAAGTGGATTTGGAGGGTCTCTGTTCGCCGAGACATGGATCAATTGATTACTCAAAGAGTGATTCTTTCTCGTTCATGAAGAAATAATAATTCTCGATCCTTTTCCCCGAGGTTCTACGAACAAAAAAAAATGCCGCTGATCCCGTCTCTCCGAATAGCCGTGGAACCCGCTACTTTGGAGGTAGGGTGGTACCTTGTTTAGGCGGGTACTGTACTGGTACGACGTACGGCTAAGCTGCGCCGCCCCCCTCGATCCGCGGCATAATGCGTGGGTATGTGGGCGGGCTGGTGCCTGTCGGTGCCTGCTGGCTGAAACCTTGTGAATGAAGTTGGTTCTAGAACCATAGTCCCCGGATTTCTTGGTCATAGTCTTAATTATATTATTAGGGAAAGTGACTAATTCATTTTTGAAAGGTTTTCTCTGTCTATGGGACGGCTGCTTTGGTGCACAGGAGCTCTTCTTTGTTACTGTTGATGGATCTAAACTAAACATCAGGTGTTTATACGGCAGGTGATGGTCCAATCTATTTCCAGCACCATGGTATGGTCATCAGATTTTTTCGCTTGTGCTGGATCGTCGAGTCTATCGGCCTGATGGCTACGAGGCATCAAGGCCCGCTCACGATGTTCCAGATTTTGATGTTAAACAAAGGTGGGTGCATGTGAGCCAGCATTTAGCAAGGACGTGGCGATCGGCTATGTATCAAAGGGATAACTAGAAATGGCAAATCGTCGATTCCGTACCAAGTCATCGTTTCGCCGCCATTGGTATATATTGTTCAGATAGATATTGAACAACTTGAGAGCTGGATGATAATAATTTTGCGAAACCGTTGAAAGGCGGGGGAAGGAGCTGTACAATGGTGCGCTGTGCATCTCGAGCACCCGAATTTAGAGGGCGTTTCTCGGTGGATTCATCACAGGAAGCAGCAAAATGCGAGTTGAGAGACTATGTGAGGAGAATGCGTATTCAGGTGGAGGAAGTGTGTGCAAATGAGGGCCAGCCGCACCGGCTGTTCAGCGGCATGATCCATTTGACTACATGCCTAAACCGGGAAATTGCTTAGGTTGAAAATATGGCTTTCCGTATTATATTATAAGACTTGCATAGATATTATGAAATAATAACCCGTTAGTGTTTGGTCGTTTGGGTTTGTGACGATGGATCCAGGGATTCTAGATGATAAAGGGGTTGGCCCTGGATAAGGGTGCTCAACAATAGGTGAAATAATAATAGGACAAAATATTAGTGGTGGTATCAAGCTTCATCATCTATTGCTGAAGGTTCCTATTTATGACGTAAAACTCAGGCACGTATTCTGCATTTACAGTGACGACCCTCGTGCTGAGCCTGCCACGAGCTCCGTTTTGTGAAAGTTCCAGTTTCCAATTGCCTTTGATCCAAAAAGAAACCAAACTCGTGATATGCCGCATATGGTGTTGCTCTTTTCCAGAGATATTCCGGAAAAGAGCCAAGTGAAATCAGGGCACACACAATTTTTCGAATGGACAAAATCGTGTTAGTCCAAGACACCGCCCATTGTGTGTTCGACAGAGCACAAGCAAGAAGCAAACCCCGCAACCGGGACTGAACAAAGTTCTTGGTTGCTAGATGTGCAATTGGTCAAGGGGACCCCATCGACGGACACAGCGATGAGATGGCGGGTCAGACCAAACCTTAATACGGCTGAGTTGCTTAGTACGGTTCCTGGATCATCAAGCTTTGATACATGAGTGCCATAATAAAGTATAATGACGAGCTGGAACCGGCACTGGTGTTTGTTTGAGTTTGTGCTTCATGTCGCCGCATCTGGGTGCTTGGCATGGATTAACAACTTTCGTGCATGCAACGAAAAGCCCTAGTTCGGATTCATATTACCATTGTAGGCCAGATGCGTGCAAATTCTGCAGCTGATTTAGCATGGCATATGCCAGACTTGGGCTTGGTAGGGGAAATCAACCGGTGAAACATCCGGTTGCGGTTGCATACATGGCAATCGCTTGTGCTATAGCACACATTCTACAATTGAATGCCTCATTTGGTATGATCCGTGTACTACAGGACCACCACGGCGTTTGTTATAGATTGGGCTGCAATTCCCGCCGGAAGCAGCATTGGGCGGAACATGCTCATGGCTCAGTTATCTAATAGCGGTCATTCGAATCTATCGGAACCTCCTTTCACACCCATGTAACATATAATCCAATGGGCAAAGAAAAAAGAAACCAACCCAGCATATTGCAACATTTCCCACCGATATGATCTCCCACTGTCAACCGGGTCCATACGCGAAATGGTACAAAGTGCTGCTCGCGGGGAAACCAGTCGTCCAGGTCTCGGTCTCCCCAGGAGCAATTTTGGTATTTTCATGTTGGCCCTTAATACGCCCTCAGGCAGTCAGTTGTATCGAGCATTGGAAGCAAGGGAGTTGGAGCGGCTCAAGACATCACATTGCCATGGGGCTTACCGTGCGGCTTTTCATCATGTGCGATCATTAGACCCGCAGCTACGAGTTGAGAACGAAAAATGGATTAGTTTATTCAAAGTCTATCGGCTCTATGTAGTTGAATCAGTCCAGCTGATTATCACCGATTTCTGAGAAAAGTTGGCAATGGCAAACCTCGAAGGTCCCTCGGTGATAGGGATGGTTCCCATGTTCAGCACACAAATACCTAGCCAGAAAGATGTTCACACACACCAGTAGATCCGCGACCGAGCAGTCAGTTTGGCACTTGAGAGATTCTGCAGCACCGCAATCACAGCACTAGGAAGCCGGTGCAGAGGTGCGCGTGACAATGTCGTCAACAGTAGTCGCCATATCCGGATACATGCTCTTGATCTGTGACGCCAATGAGTCACGGAACTCGGACATGGCCTCCATCTTGCCGTTGATATACTGGTTCTGTTTGGCGACGAGCTCGACAAACTCTCTTGTGTACACGTCTGGATTCCGGCCATTCTCGATATACTGCACGACATCAATCGGCACCTGCTCGGTCAACGGACCCGAAAGGCTGTTCAGCTTGTCGAACTCCTTGACCAACAAATTGCTGTTATTGTTAGTTGCGGTCTTATTCCTTAAACACATACACCCGGTTCATCAATCCTTCCTTGCCCTCAGGAGTGGCCTGGTAATCATGCACCATGATCCCCAGCTCAATCTCCGTCTCCACTACGTTGCGGATTTGCTGCTTGACCTGGTCCAGCGGCGCGTCGGTATCATTTTCCGTCATGATGTGGGATGTCAATGTTGAGAAGGTCGAACGTCTGTTGCCGGTGAGCACTTTGAAAAGAGCCGCCGCCGCCAACGAGCTCCCAACCTCCACTCCACCACTCAGCTCGGCTAATCTTGGGCTTTTTTTCCTTCTAACCAAATCTCGCCTCCCACTGGTTCCTCAATGCATTAAAGATTTTAGGAACAAGCAATGTCAGAAGAAGATCTTCTGAACTATAACAGCGACGATGTGCGCATGAAGCGGCATAAGCAGCAGCTGCAACATTTGCCGCCACGGCCTCCAGCGACGGCCTATCAGCGCACCGTCTCCAGGCTCTCCAACGACAATATCAACGCAATTGCCGGGTCAGTTTCCGGAATCATCAGTGGGGTGGTCGTATGTCCATTGGATGTGGCTAAAACAAGGCTACAAGCACAAGGTGAATTCACAGCGTTGATGCGACACAAAGATCCAACGTTTAAACTATCAGCATTGAAATACTCCGGACTTATCGGAACAGTACGCACAATATGGCTAGACGAGGGAATCCGCGGACTGTATAGAGGACTGACGCCAATTGTCATCGGATACTTGCCGACATGGGCGGTATATTTTGTCATGTATGAAAGGGCAAAGGCATGGTTCGGTACCAAACAGCCCTGCCGAGAGCATCCGTTTCTGGCACATATCTTGTCGGCCATGACTGCAGGGTCATGCTCGTCCTTGCTTACCAATCCCATCTGGGTGGTCAAGACACGGCTCATGTCACAGAACATCAATTCATCATGGCATTATTCATCGACTTTCGACGCAGTAAAGAAAATGTATCAGCAGGAAGGGATCAAGGTGTTTTATTCGGGTCTCGGGCCGGCATTGCTCGGACTGACACACGTAGCGGTCCAATTCCCCCTGTACGAGCAGTTCAAAAGCTCGTTCATCGGCCCATCAAGCTCGGAACTGGGAAATAACATGGGTATTTTGGCCGCTAGCGGTCTCAGCAAAGTGGCAGCATCGTCAATTACATATCCGCATGAGGTCATCCGTACCCGAAATCAGATCCAACCTAATGGGTCGCATGCCAGCGCCAAATACAAAGGCATCGTGCGAACCGCCAGGACAATATATCTGGAAGAAGGGTGGCGAGCATTCTACGCTGGTCTCGGAACCAACATGTTTAGAGCCGTTCCGTCATCGGCCGTTACTCTATTCATGTACGAGTTGGTGTCGCGGCATCTGAAGCAGAGTAGAGATGATTTCCGGGTGTAACCCTGCGAGCGTCAGCGAGCAGTGTTACGAAGGACATTGGAGGCATGATTGCATCTATTACGAATCTAACGATTGTACTATGGCATTGAATTGAAAAAGAAATAAAAAGAAATTGAACGATTAGAGCATATCTAGTTTAACGGTTAGAGTTTGAATATATACATGTGTTCGAGCGGGTCCAATGCTCACGCCGCAGAGGGCTCAGATGCCAGACAGTACCCCTAACGCCGGTACCGAGCATGCCGAGCCAAGCGAGCCAAAAAAAAAAAGCCGAGCGCAGCAGATTCCTCTTCTCTTGTACGACGAACTGCGTGCAGCTCTCTTTTTTGCTCGCTTCGCTCGATATTCTCGGTATAATCGGGAGAGCCCATGCGGCTCACAAAACCCACGGCGATCAATCCAGCACGCCGAGCGAAGCGAGTAAAAAAAAGAGCTGCACGCAGTGCGTCTTACAAAAGAAGAGGAATCCGCTGCGCTCGATATGCTAACTACACTTCAGTTTCATATTGAAGATCTGGCCCCAGCCAAGGCAGACTGCGGTGCGCCATCGTCATCACCGCAGATTTCGCCGACACGCTCCCTCCATCTCAACACCAACACATCATCAGCTTGATCGCATCGAACGACCACGATGAGCGATGAATCTGACAAGCTTGCCAAGGAGTCGGATGTGACTGTCGGTGGCGATGCCGTGCCGCCAGGCACGGAATACTTTGGCTTTGCCTTGTACATTGGGTCGTCCGTGGGTGTGCTTGTGTATCTCGTATGGACGTTTTTTCCACAATCGTGGTTGCAGTTTTTCAATATCTACTATTATCCATCGCGATGGTGGGCGCTGGCTTTGCCGTCCTTCCTAGTCGTCACTTTGATTTACATTTATGTGGCTTTGGCGGCTTGCAATACAGAAGTTCTGACGAGACCGCTTGATTCATTGGAAACTGTGACCGATTTCACTGCCAAAATCGTCCCCCGGCATGAAACAGGCAAATATCTCACAACACATTCGGACGGAGTGTGGGATCTGCCACTTTCCGAGGTTTGCAAAGTACTGTACGACTCAGAACTTGACAAGAATTGAAGAAAACTCCAATTGTAATATATCATATTTATCTATTTAATGAATTTTGCCAAGATCATGTCCACGCCTACGTTTGGGACAAAAAGGGTGTGGAAAGTTTTTGGACATTTTTTTTCACCACATTATCATGAGCGAGGAGGAACCTAAGATCGATGTCACCAACGAGACGGCACCGGAAGTGGCCGAATCTGCTGACCCAGGTGTATGTATAACAAGCAACAGAAATCACTAACTATGTTAAGGAAAACCTAGATGCTTTGAAAGCACGAATGGTGGAGCTTGAAAAAGAAGCACAACAACTTGCCGACATGCAATCCCAACAAGAACAGCAACAGCAACAACAACAACAAGACCAAGATCAACAATCTTTACAAGAATCCAAAGAAGATGTCGACAGTCGGAGTGTATATGTAGGCAATGTCGACTACGGTGCCACCCCAGAAGAACTTCAAAAACATTTCGCCGCGTGTGGTACGATCAACCGAGTCACCATCTTGCAGGACCGATTCACAGGACATCCAAAAGGGTTTGCATATGTTGAATTTGCTGAGCCGCAGCTTGTGGTTCATGCAGTCAAAATGAACGAAACCGAATTCCGAGGACGACCAATCAAGGTGACGCCAAAGCGAACCAACCTGCCAGGCATGGCGAATCGAGGAGGTCGAGGTCGAGGCCGAGGAGGTCGTGGTGGTCGAGGACGTGGCGGATATCGGGGTGGATATCGAGGTCGGGGTGGTTTCTTCCCGTATTGATGAAAGTTTGTTATTTATATATATGAATTGTAATAGTATCCTTATCCTTTCGCGCTTAGAGTGCGGCTCCGCGGCTGCCGGAATAACAGCCGGGCCCGTTACCCGGCCGGACGGCTCACGCTGTGCTGCGCGCAGCGCAGCATAGCGGACTTCCGACCACCCCTTTTTCAGCTGCTAGTATTACGTCACTGGGTGATAAAATATCACGATCCATGCCGTGGATTCCAAGCGGTGGGTTGCAACATATCCCTCACCCTCATTCTCATTCCTATTTGGATCTGGGTATCAATTGATCAATGGCGCACCCCCAGATCGGGATTTGGATTCCAAGATCGTATACACACCTCACCTCCTGGATTGGGTTTTGTAGTAGAGGCCGGCCCGGCTGGCCAGGTCGGATCAACACATCATATCGGTGCGGACCCACAGAGATATGCACGTCCGCATGCATGACCAGCCAACGCTCGCTTTCGAACCAAAAAAAAAACAAAAAAAACAAAAAAAAGTCTCCAGACCAGTGCTCGGAGCCCCTTATTCTCCAATGCTCCGCATCGTGGTTGGTATTGCACCAAGAAAAAAGCTCGAGAGCGGTCCTAATTACCCAGAAATACCCAGCCAAGCCCTGGGCACCTAATATTATTTTTGGCAACCCCCCGAGCCAGCCGGCCGATTGATTGGATTGCAACATATTGCCAGCTTAGAGTTAGTGGAGGGTGTGTCAGTTCGCCCCTCTCTGTACCAGAACCCACCATTCCTGCGATCTTCATCATCTTCCGCTCCAAAAGCCACCCCCCATCTGCTCGTCACCCTTGACAACCACTTTTGGCGATATATCGACCTGCTTATCCTAACCACCTTTTTGTGTCGTGCTTGCTATCGCTCTTGACAGATTGAGTTATTTCATAATCAATCAATCTCATCTGCTCGACTGTCGGAATCCTTCTCTTTTTTTTTGTACTTTTATTATCATTTGTCACTGCCCCTGTTACGGCTCGAAGCCAGATCGCATTGATCAACTGATTGTATTCTTCACCACTCCAACAACTAAAAACAAAAAAAAGAAGAATCCTCGATTTCAACCTCTGTATTAATATTCGGAAATCCAAATTGCAGACGCGTCGCTTTATTTTTATTCGACGATACATACGATCACGACGGCCACTGCCACTGCGACCAGATACTTTTCAACAGTAAACTCTAATTCGGATAACCAAGGATCGGTCGCCACCTGCTCAATCAATCAATTTCTGCTACATACCGAAACCTATCTTTTGTCATACGACTTTTCGAACAAGTATGAGCGTGCTGAATCGGCCTCCATCGCCACTTCGTGATCTCGACCTTGAGACCCACAACCATCACCATGATCGCAATCCACCATCAACCGCAGCAACAAAAGCAGCCTCCCTATTCGATAACTTGTCGATTCCGGACCGGATGAACATGTCGATATTACAGCAGCCGGTTGAAGACAAGGTACGGCGTCGGGACCGGGACCGGGACCGGGACAGGGACCGGGACCGGGACCGATCCGATAGCCACCATTCTGAGTCGCTTGAATCCAGATCGAGATCGCGATCGCGATCTCGTTCATCAAGCCAATCGCCCCGGTTCAACGTGAAAAACTATCAAACAAGTACGGAATATCGTCACGATAGCACACAATCTCACAGCGATTCAGGGTCGGAATCATCATTGTCACGCACAATCAGCACGGCACCGACCTCAGTAATGGCTGCATCGATCTCATCGGGCTCCGCCTCTTCATCAACCAATATCGACAATATCGACATTTCTCGCCCCACGAACCAAATGCCAATTCCGGCATTGTCGTTATTGTATCCAGATACTGCGCCTCGTGGTACCTGGCGACCGCAGCTGGATGCATGGATGAAAAAAAACCATCCAGCCAAGTTGCGCGAGATCTCGCACCACAGTGCGGCGCTGCCCCGGATCCACAACGGCCCCGTTGCTACGACAACCACAACCGCATCTAGTTTAAAGGAACATCGCAAAGAGATGCATCAACACAATCCGAACCATCATCAACGACGAATGTCCGCATCGCATGGCGATGTAAAAAAACCCTACTCTCGTCCCATGGACGAATCCATGAAGCTTCCGTCACCGCCCCCTGAGTCATCACCCGAAGTCATTCCAACACCAATGGCCCGCCAACCACCGCCTCCACCGTCCCCTCCAATGGCAATTGAGTCGTTGGCTACTATCCCGAGATCGCAACAGGCGATGTCAGGTGCTGCGCACCCGACAAACGCCTACAATGCGCCGGCCAAATCCCAAGAGCCGCAATATACCGTGGCGACGTTTTCAGTATCCAATTACGCCAATCATCGTCGCCGATGTATATCGTGTGGCTCGGACCAGTCGCCGTGCTGGCGACCATCATGGTCTGCATCTGCTGGACAGTTGTGTAATTCGTGTGGATTGCGATACAAAAAGACCGGAGCAAGATGCATTTCGAGCGATTGCGGACGAATTCCTGCTAAAGGCGAATGGGTGACCATGAAACGAAATGCAGTGAACTTGCCGACTGGCGGAATGCGATATTCTTGTTTGACATGCGGCGGGGATGTCGAGGTCGGCGAACGGAACGATTAACGCAAAAAATCTATTGACTCTTTAATTCTTTTTTCTGGTCCCGTTTCCTTTCTTTATTTTTTTTTATTATCTGATTTATTACTTCCATGATTGATACGAAATTTTTATTATTTTTAGTAGTGTGTGTATTCTTACTGTATTTTTGTTGCTGTTTGTTCTGTTCTCTCTCCACACCTCGGCCCGGCCCGGCTTGCCAGAAGCCAAATCACGCTCCTCTTTTCTGCTGGTCTCTTTCCAACACAACCACACAAATGGACAAATATTCCAAATGGCTCGACCGGTACGAGCAGTTTCTACTGAAAAACGTATCGCAGATCTCGTCCATAGAATCTGGGCTTCGATCGCTCAGTTTCATTATACCGGGTAGATTCCAAGATGTTGAAGTTGCCTCGGAGAGTTGTAAGTCTCAGCTATATCGACGACCTAACACATGAACAGTATACAGCATTTTGCAGATCTTGGGCATGTTCCATGACAGCATTTTGGCCAAAGCGGCCAAACGACAAGATCCAAACATAAAGACCAGTGCACATAACCGATACACCGAGTTCCAATCCAAGCATGATCTGGTATACAAATGTGTCTCTTTGCTAGTTCAACTAACCAGACACACCGAGCTTCTATGGGAAATGGTTGCAAAGAAGAAATGCCTAACTAATAAAGCTCGACAAAAAGCCGTTTTGGCGATTGAATTGTTCAAAGCGGCATTACGGTTGGTCCTACTAGCAAAAACTCAACGGCCTCTGGCAACTCCATTGATCCCAGAACGAGAAGTCGATCCTGAAACGATCAATTCAAATGATGAAGAATCTACCGATACTTGCTGGAGAATGCCTCGTGTGGGCACGGGATTGGACCCAACCCCTTATGGCATTGAAGACTATCTATCATCAAAGGTATTAACAGCAGAAGATGTCAAATCACCAGCTGAATTGCTGCATAAGCTGGTATCCAGCAAGGCTACAATTGCCGAAATCATGTACATTCTGCGACCATTGATATATGCGGCTCTCGCATATAAAACGAGTACTTCGAAACGACGATCATGGACTCCATGGATCACCGGGTTGGCAATTGAATATGTATCACGACGATTATTGATGGATGCATATAGAGAATCTATTCCAGGAGGTTTCCGAGGAATTACCAAGCTAGAAGCTGAAGAACTCCAGAAACGAGGAATGTCCATGTGGTGGTGGACTTTGCGGGGAGCCATGTATACGCAAGTTACCCGACCGGTCATCCAGGGCATGCTCAACAAGACCAGCTGGATTCCTGGCGTGGGGCTGGTGGGTTCAGTGGTTGACGATTATTTGTATCTACTGGACAATTACCATTTCTCCTCATCAAGCTTGTAGTTTTATTAGTGTATTATAAAATGTCATCCAAAAAAAAAAAAAGAATTCGATCCAAAAGTCTATTGTTTATGCAAGTGAGATCATGGTATATAATTTTCGATGATGGTAGAGTAAACAAAGCCATTAACCCGCCCTTCTTTCTTTCCCCTTTTCCTCCCCCAATTCGCTCTTTCGATCCGTCTATCGTTTGCTATTCCAGTGGACAAATTTTTTTATATTTTCTCTACACAGTCGGCTCTGTTTGAGTTACATTTGACGCTTGACGCTAGACGCTTGAGAAACACAGGCCATTGTTATTGATTGTCTCCGCCCCAACCAAAACACAAACAATCATCAGACGCCTCCAGTATTTGCACTTGGATTTTGAACAAACAAGCCGACCAAGCTTCGAGATAGAATTTTACCAGTGTGTGTGCCGAATTCCATCACGTCTTCTTGCACACACACAGACACGACCCTGTTCCCTACATGCACAAACGCATCTTCCGCAAGCTCAAAAAGTCGTCCGCACCTCCTGCTCCCTCCTCCACCACCACCACCGCCAACACCACCACCAGTGCAAGCAACAACGACTCCGCTTCGTTGTCCCCATCCACACTCGCAATTGACCCCACGGGATCGTCTACAAGTGATTTTGAGACTGTCAGCACAGGTCACAACCAAAACCACGATACCACCATGGATGTACAACAACAGGCGGCATCCCCGCAGCTGCAATCTCAACATGATCAGCAACAACAACAACAAGCACCAGGACCACAATTCAATCATCAATTGTTGCAGCATGGCCAATACAACAACTACCAACAGTCAACATTACCTACACGTTCGACAGTGTCCAAGGGGAAGTACTCTCTGACGGATTTTCAAATCCAACGAACTCTTGGCACCGGGTCATTTGGACGGGTCCATTTGGTCAGATCGGTTCATAACAATCGATACTATGCAATCAAGGTGTTGAAAAAAGCCCAGGTGGTGAAAATGAAACAAGTCGAACACACCAATGATGAACGGCGAATGTTGAAACTCGTGGAACACCCGTTTCTGATTCGCATGTGGGGCACATTTAAAGACTCCAAAAACCTGTTCATGGTCATGGATTACATTGAAGGAGGAGAACTGTTCTCACTACTGCGAAAATCACAGCGATTTCCAAACCCAGTGGCCAAGTTCTACGCCGCAGAAGTCACCCTGGCATTGGAATATTTGCATTCTCATAACATCATTTACCGAGATTTGAAACCAGAAAACATTTTGCTGGACAAGAATGGCCATATTAAGATTACCGATTTTGGGTTTGCTAAAGAGGTGCCCGATGTAACCTGGACCCTGTGCGGCACCCCGGACTATATTGCTCCTGAAGTGGTCACTACCAAGGCATACAACAAATCTGTCGATTGGTGGTCATTGGGCATTCTGATCTACGAAATGCTTACCGGTTATACCCCGTTTTATGACCAAACTCCAATCAAAACGTACGAAAACATCCTGGTGGGCCATGTCAGATACCCATCGTACATGCATCCGGATGCCACTGATTTGTTGCAAAAGCTCATCACCAAGGACTTGACCCGACGACTGGGTAACTTGCAAAACGGGCCTCAAGACGTTAAAAGCCATCCGTGGTTTGGCGAAGTCATTTGGGAAAAGCTGCTGTCCAAGGATATCGAGACTCCGTACGAGCCACCCATCCAATCCGGAGTTGGCGACACGTCCTTGTTCGATCGATATCCAGAAGAGCAATTGGATTACGGAGCCGGAGGCTCCGATCCATATGAAGATCTATTTGGTGATTTCTAGCTTTAGTTCTAGTTCTTGTTGTTAGTTTTCAGGATATAAAAAAAATAATAATAATTCGTTATCATAATATACACATCAATCAAAAACCACGTTCAGCAGATTCACACATAGTAATGGATCGACCCCATTCCGAGTTGAGAATCTGCTTACCAGTGATACGTCTAGATGGAATAGGATCCAAAATGGAATAAATCACATTTCGACATCGTGACCGTTTCAACGATTCAATCGGTTCATATCCGTTGGAGTGCTTTCGCCCACTCAAATATTTTCGATAAAACTCGTCTTCTTCTGGAATAGCCACCTGCCATAAATACGATCCAGTCCGCATGGCCATATAAATAACACCCGTGGACCAGATATCAACTGCTCGTGGATCAAATTCAGACTCACGATATTCTTCAGGGGCGATATATGGTCGCGAGCCGCACACACCGCTGCTCATGTGAATCTCCTTCTCCCATGCCATTCGGAAACATTCGCCATTGCCGAAGTCCGAGATCTTGAGTACACCATTACAGGTGAGCAGCAAGTTTTCAGGCTTCAGGTCACAATGAGCAACACCCATCGAATGCATATACACCACGCCACGCATCAATTGTTTGAAAAAGCAGTCTGCTTCGGCAACTTCCAATCCTCCGCCACTAGCTAAGATCAACGAATACAAATCACCACCAGCGCAATATTCCATCACCTCACAACATTCCCCTCGACCGTCTTTCATCAGGTCCAAGGTGTGAATAATGTTATTGTGATGAAGCGATGAGCTGATGCAGAATTCCGAAGCCAGCCGTTTGGAGAAGGATTGTTCATCTTCGCTTGGTCGTCGTTTGAACTCTTTGACAGCAAACAAGACCTCCCGTCGTGCGATCGCGTCGTATTTATGAGCCACCCGAACAATTCCATATGCACCACGACCAATAATCTCCTGACATTTGCCATATTTCTGAATCAAGCTTTGGCCAGCACCATTTGTGGCTATCGTCGATCCATTGGATGCAGATTTGACCACCTTACCCAGATCCTTTTCGCCCTTTTGGATCTGCGATACCAACCCACCCATCAAACTCAAATCCTTTTGATTTGACCCATCAACAAACTCTGGCATGGCCGATACTGCATCATCGCGGACCTTTTTACCATTGCCGAGCAATTCTCGAAGCATGCCACCCAACTTTTCTTGTCGTCGGGTACTTTTCAAATGGTGTTCATGTCCACCATCTTCAGCCAACACTAATCGATTAGTTGGGAGTTGGCTTGTTGGGTTTGTACTAGCACTAGTGACCGATGTAGCCGCACTACTACTGGTAACACTGTGTATTGATGGAGCAGGACTGGCCACCCGACCTTTAGATACCAATGCAGGAGTCACCAAGTTTGTTGAACTGGCTTGTCGAGATAGACTTGTAGGAATAGGATCACCATTTTGATAAATCGGTGTACCTGGAGGTGTTGACTGTCGAGAGCTGACTCTGGATGATTCCTGACTTGAAGGTTGAGATCGAGAATGCTGTTGAAGTACCTCTTTCTCGGTTCTTTTCTGGCCCGCAAACATCGTTTTCAGCCTTGACATTGTCTTCTTTTTGGCCAGATTGCTGTTGTTACTTGGAGGTTCCACCATGATTCCAGATGACGGCATTACGGCCGGTATTCAGTTGGAATGCAGCTTTTTGCAAAAAAGAATCAAAAATAAATAGGTGTTGGAAAGGTAGTACCAGTAGTATACCAGGTTCCAAATGCAGTAAAAAAGACCCGAGTTCAGGCCGATCGGGAGTATTGCAGTGTGAGATGGCCACACTCACACAATAGAGAGAAAAAAGCTAGCGCCGAACGGATCAACTGACAAATCAACAACCCGCTCTCCTTTTTTAATGGCTAGCTGGCTAGAAAAAAACCAAAGCGCTTTTTTTCTCTTGCGAAATAGAAACGGTCCCTGAAGGTCTCCCGGAGCACTCGTGCTTGCAAATAAAATGGATGTTAACGCTTGTCGAAGTGAGGTAGCAGAGAAAGAAGAAGAGAGGAAAGAGGAAAAAAAGTGTGCGCTAGCGGGCGGTTTTATTTAAGCAGTGTGCGGTGAGCTATGACGCTACCATTTTTGGATCCACCACTATAAGCAACCAGTCCCAACGGAGCGGCTCTTTTCTGCTGGTTGGGAGTCCAAGGCGATCCCCTGGTGACCTGGCTCCAACTGCTCCATCAATTTCGATCAGTGTATGGCTAAAATCTTATTGGACGAAAATCCCTCAAGCCCGGCACTGTTTCGTATTCTGGCTGTGACCGTGTTTTGTGTTTTGGTCAACCAACCCCCTACATCGGGTAGTATAATGCAACAAAATAAACACAAGTCAAGCCAAGACCGACCTGACCTGGCATGGTACTCATGATGACCTGGATTGTCCATCCTCTCACTGCCTCCAAGGCTAAGCTTGCATGCCAAGGCTTTTGTGTGTGCAATTAATGTGGCCCTGCGATGCGCGGACCGGCTGGGCCTTCCCATCGGCCATGTGGTGCGATGGTCTCCGATGGATAGTCAAAGAAGCTTCAACTGCATGTCACGGATCAAGCTTCAGGCGTTAGGCTTTGAGCTGGGTTTATTATTAGGCGGGCAAACCGGTCAAGGTTTGTGTTTGGGGGTTGGTCTGTTTACTAAGCACGTTCGCCGGTTCGGTGCGGCGCGGCTCGTTTATTAAGCCGAGTGCCGAGAGCCGATGAACTATAATTGCGCCTATGCTTTGGACAAACTCAACTCAAAATAGCTCTGAGCTATTATTATAATCAGTAGATGGATTGAATCATCCTTTGCTGTAAATTTTTCATTATACATGCTTGTATTGCATGCTAGCAGTGTCCAGCGAGAGCTTCAGACACATGTCAATTTCGGGTCCATTTATGCAAATGCAGGTTTGCGATTGATCATTGAGACAGCGGTGGAAGGTCCACCCAGGACCGCACCAAATTGGTCAGTGGCGGAATGGCACTCAGCACAATCATTGTAATGCCGTAAAGGAAAAACGACAAGCTTGACATAGCTGCTGCTCGAGGGTCGGTTGTAAGTAGGTCTGCCGAAGCCACTGCGCTGGAATTGATACCAAGGGTGATCCCCCTGGTGACGTAGTCATCTTTACGGATCCGCAATCCGTATCTACCTAGAAACAATCCTCCAAACAAGACCCCAAATATACCGGACAAGATGGCAATGACGGACACCAACGAGGTTGAGCCCTGGACGGCTTCCACGATGGGCAATGCCAGGGCAAGCGTGATGCTACGAGCCATGAACGCTAGTGCTCGAGTATTGCTGATTCCTACTGCATATGCCACTGGCGGATAAGCAAAAAACGATGCCAGTCCTGCAAGCAACGATGGAATCAACAAAATGAACAAATGCCGACGGAGATCGGTTCGGTAGTTGTACATAGGTAGCGCAAGCGCTACAATGCTTACGTCGAGAACTGTGCTGAGGACATCTCCTGCTCCTGGCCATTGTGACGAGTATTCTTTGGTGTTGAACAGCTGCAAGTAGTTGCGGCCGGTTTTGAACTCTTGCAGCGCGTTGTCTAGCGATTGTCCCTGGATCTGCGCGTACACAAAGATAAACAGAATCGCCGCCGCACCGGTGACCGGGATAGGATGCACAAACATTTTGAACCGCTGTGGGACCAGCGACGCTGTGAAATACAGCAAGATCACTGTGGCCAGCTGCAGCGGCATGGCGTAGCCGGTGGTAAAGTACACGGGCAACCCGGCGATCCACAGACCGAAATAGAGCAGCCAATCAAAATGGAGCTGCACAAACGCACTCACCACTTTGCTCCTGTCGGTCAGTATTTGCGCAGTTTGGGATGGTCGTGTTTGCACGCAGGTACGGGAGTTTTCGTCTTGTTGAAGTGATACTCCGGGGTTGTGCGGCCGGCTGATTGACGCCGCCGCCGGTGGCTGCACGTTCAAGCTCACCGTCGAGCTGCTGTTACTAGTCATCTGCAGCAATGGAACGTCATCCGAGCTTGGATTGGAGGACGATGAATATGGTCGCCTCTTGGTGCCGCTGAGTTTTTGCAGCCCCAACACCAGATAGGCACACGCCGCCATGGTACCGAAATACCCAACCACAAACACCCCGCCGATTTCGAACGCCTCTGCTACCGATACCTTGGACGCCAGCGGCAGCAGAGTGAACGACGGCGTGAAGAACACATTAATCCATCGTAGTGTAAATCCTAGAGGGATGCTTACCCAAGATGCTACTGTTGATGTGCGTTTCGTGCCAAGAACCCTCTCCAGGGTCAACAACCCAAGAAACAGCACCAACATGCAGATGACCGACGCCGGGATCTGTACCGGTACCGGGCTAAGCTTGATCACAGTATTTACGCCATACAGCGCTAGCAGGGCGGCCACCACTCCTATCGGCACCTTGACTAGCGAGTTTGTGATATGTGGCCATGAATCTTTAAGACCCTTTTCTTTGTTAGTAATCGCGTAAGTTTTTATATTTCATACAGTTCTGATCCCATTAACGTAGTCCATGGTGTAGTTGTGTGAGTCAGGACGAGGGGTTGCGATCCTTCGGGATGTTCCGAGTTTTATGGTACCACCGCGCGTTCTCGACGTTAGCGACAGACACGCTTGTTTCCTGCGGTTTATATATTTGCCAATTCTGTTCATCCAATGGCAGTGTTCGGCAACGGCAAATTCACTGATACGGCGAGATCCGTACAGCCTGATGCGGTTAGCACGGCGATAAGACCCACAGTGTGCGGCTGAGGGGTTGATGCATAGAGATATTTTCACAAAATTACTAGATACCTTTTAACTAACTATCAGTCCCAAATCCGATTGACGAATGGTTGAATCATTCATGCCACCTGGATGGCGTCCAAGACTCGCTCCTTGACAAGGTTCTGGTAATGCAGAACCCCCGATTCCTTATTTGGGTTTAGGATCCCGGTTGAGTACACCCCCTTCTCCAAGTTGGCTTGTGTGCCTTCGCAGAGCTCGAAATCTTCAAGGGCAACCTGTCGAGTGAACTGAAAGTATTCCTCAAAGTCTTCGTCATTGCCGTTGAAGAAGTAGTCAAACTCCATTCGGCATTCGGTAGCAGAGATCGGGCATGTTCGGAACATGCTCATGCCTCCAGCGTACACGTTCAATGTGCAGATGGGGAAAAAGAACAAGAACAGTCCGTCGTCGCGTTTCTTTGGATCGGCGATTTGTCGTGAAAAGTTGTTGTGAATTTCGACCTCATAGAAAGTCGAAGGATATAGTTTGGAGAACCCTGGGTGAGCAATTGGGCAGTGGTAGCACTCAGCGTACCCGTCGATCATGGTTTTCCAGTTGAACTTTCCGGTGTATGAAAGCGATCGTCGATATGGCAATTTGCTGAAATCGACAGTATTAATCAATGCGTCCAACTCGCCACCAAAGTACTCCTCCATTGTCGGTGCGGAGTCAGAAAAACAAGCAAACACCAGTCCGGTCTTTGACTGTTCCATTCGCACCTTTTCATCGTTTTCTTTGTAGAAGGCAGTGGCCTTGCCAGTCTCCAAGTCCTTGGTGACGTAGAATTTCATGCCGGCAATCTCATAGTCGACAGGCTTTTCACCAAACTTAGTCACTGGGCCAACCAAATGCCACGCTTTCTTGAAAATGCTGTCTTGTTCAACATTGTATAGCTTTTCCGACACAAACCAGGATGCTGGCAGCGTGGAGTAGTTGTTTTCGATTGTCATTTCTTTGTTATGTGTTGATGACTTTTTTTTTTTGGTTCTTCAGCATCTATCGCGTCTTTTATATCATCCTTCCGCTTGAATAGATATCCTTCCGTGACCAGATCACGATTGCGTATCGGCAAAACTAATATGCGAGGTGCGCCGGTCGTGGAGGGGCGGGCTTACAGATCTAACGGTTGAATAATAACCGAAGGGGGGCCGATCATAGACAATCGCTGGGACATGCAGTATGGGTACGGACCGATTTCTCTTATCGGTAAGTGGCGGCGACACATTCTATGGTGGTCGTCGGGCAACATGTGGGGAGATGATTACCCCGCGGTTCAAAGTAGTGCCGACATCCCAGGTATGCTGCTGCCGCCACCACATCCACATCTTATCGACCCACGCCA
Organism: Blastobotrys parvus; assembly: GCA_030564285.1. NCBI lineage: Eukaryota > Fungi > Ascomycota > Dipodascomycetes > Dipodascales > Trichomonascaceae > Blastobotrys > Blastobotrys parvus. The sequence goes on from JAJLUP010000050.1 coordinate 25,266, forward strand.
AATGCGGCTGGCTGCCAAGCCGATGTTCTATGTGCATGACCAAGATCATGATGTCCGGACCAACAAATATGTAAAAAATGATGATAATATTAAAAAAAGAATCTATAAGTTCTAAAAAAATCTGTCGAATGTCCAAAAGCGTAAACAGAAATGTATAACAAAAAAAAATAAACAAAAATAAAACGTTTTACCAAACGACCAATAGCAGGACCAATCCGGCAGCCACCGGCATAGCCATGGTCATGCCTTGCAAAGCAACAGCTCCGCCTTGCATCAACGGTGGTGGTAGTGGCACTCCATCAGGAGTGCTAGGAAGAGCCTCAGTAGGCACGGCCCCGGCGCCTGTCACTCCAAGGGTCGGGTTATACACATTAGTCGACACCACCCCTGCGCTGACAAGTGGAGGGGCGGCGCCGCCGGCCCCAGCTTCACCGGGCACAGATGCAGAGGCAGTGTAGACATAGTTGTTGTACGACGCTGCGTACGATGGACCGGCGCCTCCGCCAGCAGCACCAGACCCATAGTAGGCAGAATTTCCGGCTGAGGCTGCGGCATAGGCAGAACTATAGTAGGCTGAGTTGGCCGCTGGGGCTGCGGCGCCAAGGTCACCAGCGTCGGCAGATCCGGCAGGAGCGGCAGATCCGTAGGCCACACCAGAGCTGACGTCTTGGTACGAGCCAGTGGCTGCGGCTTCATCAGCAGTCGTGTACTGGGTACCCACATTGCTGTATTCTGTGGCGAAAACAGTAGCATATGCTGTGTCCGCGGCTTGATCAATTGGCAAATGTTGTACTTCACGACCGGGGATTGCAATCCAAGTACCGGATACCGCTGCTGAGGCTTCACCGCCGGCTGAAAAAGTCACTGTCATAACCTTCTTGATCACCTTTCGTGCTGTCATGGTGGGGCGGAGATGAGGCGAGCCCTTCGGCTTGGATTATTTATGCTCCTTGGGCCCTGGTGCACCCTGCTTGGCGTGAGACGCACGGGCGCTTTGCGGCGGCTTGGCACCTCGTGCTTGCAGCTGGGCCATGGGCGGGTGAGGATGAGGTTCATGTGGTTCCTCTGGACGGGGCTCATGTGGATCCTTTGGATCGTGTGGTTCCTGGGGGTGAGGCTCGCGTGGCTCGTGTGGCTCTTGTGGCTCGTGTGGTTCCTCGGGGTGAGGCCCATGTGGTTCCTCGGGATGGGGCTCGTGTGGTTCCTCGGGATGAGGCTCATGGGGATCCTTTGGCTCATGTTGCAGCTGTGATGTAGGGGGGTGGGGATAAGGATCATGTGGATCGTGAGGTTCCTTTGGATTGTGAGGCTCATGCGGTTCCTCGGGGTGAGGACCATGTGGTTCTTCAGGATGAGGCTCATGTGGTTCCTTTGGATCGTGTGGATCCTTTGGCTCATGTTGCAACTGTGCTGTAGGGGGATGTGGGTGAGGATCATGCGGATCGTGAGGCTCATGAGGTTCCTCAGGGTGAGGCCCATGTGGTTCTTCGGGATGGGGCCCGTGTGGTTCCTTTGGATCGTGTGGTTCCTTTGGATCGTGTGGTTCCTTTGGATCGTGTGGTTCCTTTGGATCGTGAGGCTCATATGGTTCCTTTGGATCCTTAAATCCTGCTGGCTCCGGTGCTACACCAGACTTGGCGTGAGACACGCGAGCGGCTTGCTGCGGCTTGACATCACGTAGCGGTGAAGGAGGTGCGGCTGCAATGGGTGGTGAAACAGGATTGGTTGGAGCAGCAAGTGCATCAGTGAAGCTTGGGTCGTATAATACAGACCCATACAACTCACCAGCCAACGAAACAGACAATGACACCGATTTTTGCTCAACAGTTGCACGCCCCACAGAAGCAGTGCCTGACGCATCAAACCCCAACGAGCCAGACGCGGTGACACCGCCGGCTCGGGGCTTGACGGCGGATGGGAAGTCCACCGACGCTGTGCCGGAGACATCAGCACCCAACGACCCAGTCACCGTGACAGCCTTTTGGGTTGGCAGGCCCCAAGATGCAGAACCAGAAGCCTCGCCTGCACCAGACCCAGACGCCGTATGAGGTGCCAGTGAACCAGTGCCAGAAGCACCAAAGCCGACAGACCCGGAGGCCGTGAGGTTGTCTGGGCGTGCCATGATAGCACCAACAGACGGATGGCCCCACGATGCAGTGCCAGAAAGCTCGCCAGCACCCGAGCCAGACGCAGTATGAGGCGCGAGTGAACCAGTACCAGAAGCACCGAAACCGACCGACCCGGTGGCTGTAATGTCTGGGCGTGCCTCAACAACAGACGGGTGACTCCACGATGCAGTGCCACCAACCTTGACAACGCTATTAGGACGGCCAATAGACACAGAGCCTGAAGCAGATCCGGCAATCGATCCCGATACAGCTTTGGGAATCGATCCTGGTCCCAACCCCCACTTGTCCTGGCCGATGGTGACCGCCGCAATCTGTGTGGCGTTTTCGGCGGCGGGCGCGCTGTTGTCCTGCTGGTTTGGAACTGGAACATTTGGAGTCGGCAGCCGCGTGAAAATGGACACTCCAGGCAACCGAGGAATGGCCGTTGGATTACGTGTCGCAATTTGAGGAATTGACCGCGACAAGGTGGGTCGATTAGTACGAATGGACGTGATGATTCGCGGGAATGGAATCGTAATTTGATTGCCATTTTGGGCATGATCGCCAGTCCATGTGGCACTACCAGAGGCATCACCGCCAACAGATCCACTGAGCGAAGTCAGCCCCTTTGCCTCAATCACTGCTTGTGAAGGATGACCCAAAGACACTGTACCTGACACCTCGCCGCCAACACTACCGGAAACAGTGACCGGTTTGACAACAGCATTGGTGACACCGACACTGGCAGTACCGGACGCATCGCCGGCAAACGAGTATGAGCCCGTCCAGCCTCCTTGACCGTCAGGGAGTTTGGGTGGGTTTGGCTGAACAGGATGAGGATGGACAGAACTAGAAGTATGACCGGGCCCGCCTGTTGGAGGTCCAGTATGGCCATCACCCGAGCCAGGAGATGATCCAGGTGGAGGTGGAGGGGGAAGGGGAGGGTTGGGGACGCCTGCTGGTACAGTTGGAGAAGAAGTGCCGGCGGTCGTGAGTGGTGTGGCTGGAGTAGGAGTCACTTTGGGTGGCACTGTCTTGGGTGGTGATGGACCGCCAGTTCCAGTACCAGTACCGCCAATAGAAATCTGGCCAGACCCATCAGCACCATATGATCCAGATAGGGTCACACCTCGCGACCCGACATCTGGCCATTGCCACTTCTCCTCTTCCATCAGCTTTTCAGCCACAACCTTGGTGTTACGCCCCACGGACACTGTGCCAGACAGTGCTCCGCCGACAGACCTCGAGCCGGACCCCGACACAATCGGAATGAACGGCTTGTATATGCTACCAGATTCAATCTTGGCAGACGGGTGGCCTACAGTAACAGTGCCAGTGACCTCACCGGCAGCTGAGCCAGACACTGTGTAGCCCTTGGCCTCTGCCACTACGGTCGGGGAGACCTCGTCCAAAGTGCCAGTAGCATGGCCATCGCCTTGGAAGTTGCCGCTCAAGGTCACACCCTTGGAGCCGCCAACATAAGCAGAGGCGCTCGCATCACCGAGCCAAGAAGCAGACGCTGTCCAACCCTTTTCTTCAATCGAGACTGATGCGCGGCTCACCGAAATGGTGCCCGACAGCTCGCCGGCGATTGAGCCGCTCGCTGTTACTGCGTTGCGAGTTGTGACTGGGTTTCCCCACACCGCAGTGCCTGAGGCATCAGCAGCACCAGACCCAGTTACAGAGTGAGGCGGAAGAGTACCAGTGCCGGAACCATCGAACTCAATAGACCCCGACGCAGTAAAATTGTCTAGACGCGCCATGGCACCAGCCGATGGCCATCCCCAAGAGGCTGTTCCAGACAAATCAGCGCCGGCAGAACCCGAAGCAGTAAGCTTGGCCACCGTTTTTAATGAAGCAGTGCCTGACAGATTAGCGGCAAGAGATCCGGAAGCGGTAGGCTTTATCACAGTGCCGATTGAAGCTGTACCGGAAAGGTCACCAGCGATAGATCCAGAACCTGTAGGCTTTGCCACCGTTTTGAAGGTAGCAGTGCTTGACAGATTAGCAGCGAGAGACACGGAAGCGGTAGGCTTTATTACAGTGCCAATAGAAAGTGTACCGGAAAGATCACCAGCAACAGACCCAGAAGCAGTAGGCTTTGCAACGCTGCCAATTGAAGCAGTTCCTGACCAGTCACCACCAATAGAGCCCGACGCGGTGGGTTTCTCCTGCGAAGTGGCTTCCTTCTCGGCCGGATATCCAAATGACGCCGCCTCAAATGAAGCGGCGGCGTCGGCACCCCATGCCTTGTCTGCTGTGGAGTGATCAATAGAGAGCACGTTAGTAGCCATTGCACGCTTTACTTGCGTCGGACGACCCCATGTCGCAGAGCCAGAGGCTTGAGCGCCAGCGGATCCGGAGGCAACTGTGCCTACCTTCTGCTCCACTAATGCTTCAGCAGTTCGCCCCGGGCCAATATCTAGCGAAAGCGTGCCGTTGGTGCCCCCTGACACCGACCAATGCGGCGGACGGCTGACGCCCCACTGCCATTTTTCGTCCGTCTGATTCTTACAAGCAGGAGCCAAGGGCTTGACTTGCGGCACATACTGTGCGGCAGGCTTTGCACCTGGAATAACATCAACAATTGGCTCAATGTTCTCTTGCATGGAGTTTGCGGCGGCCTGGCCCAGTGCAACTTGATACTGCTCCAGATCCACAACGACATAAGCAGAACGCAGGAACGAGTCGCCAAAAATAACACCATTGTCTCGCTTGACGCCATAAAAGCCCAAAGTGCACACCGGCTCACCACGAGCGTCGATTTCGGCAGTGCCGTCTTCGTACAGACTGGGGTAATACGTGTCTCGCAGAGCAACGCGGATCGGCACGCCGTTGAAATAGTACTCAATATACATATCGTCCTTTGCATACGAGCATGGTTGGACATAGGTACTGGACGCGTTGGACCATGTGGCATTGAAGGCCGTACCAATCTGGTGCAGGGCATCAATTGGCAAGTACGTTAACGTTGTACCTGTGTCAAGCAACCCGATCAGTGGCCGGTCTGAAACAACCTCGTCAGCAGAGCAGTTGCTACTGCCACGATGGATGGCAATTTTTTCATTCTGAATGGTAAGTTCGATCGTTTGATTTCGCAAGTTCGGGTACAAGTTGACCATTGGCATAGTCCACAACCCACCAGTGTACTTGTTGTGGTCAACACCTCCAAAGAGCAACTTGCCCTCAGAAGCACCTCGACCGTTCATGTAGATAGAATAGGCATTCTTTTGGATCAGTCCCTGGCCCTTCAACAGCAACGGCAAGTTGTCATAATGATACGAGTTGGATCGATTGCCATAATGGCTACCAGTCGATTCATTTTCACGCAGTCCAATACCCAAAATGCCAGTTGTGGAGTTCGCTAGATTGCCAATACCAAACCCCAAGTTGGCCACACGGCTGTCATCAATTGCCAGCACATCCTCGCCAAAATCGCCCTTGGCAAAGGTGTAATCACCGTATCGAATGTTAAATTCCGAATCATGGTGCTTAAAACTAGAAGACTTGTTTCGATCAAAAGTTCCCGATGCTTCACAGTCAAATTGGTTAGACTCATTGTAACGCTCATTGTGGATTTTACTAGACTTACAATACGGATCCCCGACGTCCAGGACCCAGGTGTCCGAAGACCCGGTGTCCACGAGCAACTGGACCGGCTGTGGAGGCGTACCAAGAGATACATTGATTCGGTAAAAGTACTCTTCATTATAGATTGGTTGTGATACTGTTCGGATTGTGCCGTGAGGCAACGACCCACGAGACGCATCGCCAGACGGCCGCTTGGCAACTGTCAACGGATACCCAACGGTGCCAGGGGTCACCCCTGCGTAGGCATAGCCATACCCTGCTAATAGCAATGCCGAAGAATACTTCATTTGTCAATCTGATTCTTCGAAATTTTTAAGGTATTCCTTTTGGAATCATGCAGATTGCCCTAGTATATATATAAACGTCTACCAATGGGCCCATAGGATCAATTGCGATTCCAATTCTGGCAATGGCTACGGGGATTGGAATATCGGACAGTGACAAAACAAGAACCTTAATTTCATGGTCCTACCGGATTTCTACACTACCTGCTATCAACTAGAAGGTCGAGGAACTGATACTTTTAAATGAATGATTTCTGGTCCCTTGGTGATTGGAACTTTGTCAGCGTCCACAGAGACTCGGACAATGCTGTCGACAATGGGCTCTTCACCGGCATCTACGCCATTGATGCTAATCTTGGCACACTGGGCATGGTCCATGGCACCAAAATAAACACCATACACACCCAAAGCTTTGACTTCCATACACACATCAATTGTTCGCCTTTCGTTGCACACGGTAAAGCTATCCACCGCAGCCGCCCCAACAATATGGTCAAGCTTGCCCAACACAGCAACCTTATTTTCAGATTGAGCTTGGGTGCTCAACAATGGCACCGCAGTGATAATCTCCCATTCGCCTGGTTTCAATTGGAAACTCTTGCACTCCTTGTCATGCCAAGTCTGTTGGCCATTGTAGCTTCGTAGCAACATACCGTCATTGAAGGTCACCAGCTCTTCCACTGTACTCTCAGTAGTATTAAAAAACCCATAGACCTTGGCTCCGTGCCATTCATTCAATGTTCGTACCGCCTTGCTAGTGCTGAAACCTTGATAGGGATCCAGCATCGTTGGGGGCTCGTTGAAGGTTAACAAAACATCTCGCCCCGAAGAGTCAACTGCAGACATTGACTTGATCAACTTTAAATCATGCTTGTGTGGCGTATCAGTGAAATAAACGGGCCCACCCGACACACACCGCGCAGCCGCATGCAGTGACGGGAAATTGTTCTTATTATCGCCCATTTTGGTCTGGAACATATCATAGTCCAGCACGGCCGACAAGTGCCGAGTGAATTGTGACACAAACAGATTAGTGTACACATGCCAATGATGACTGGACGGAATATCGGGGAAAAAGTCGTCCGAATTTCGGAACACTGGCAAACTGTTGCGTCCATCCGGGTCTCGTAGCAACGCATAATGCATGATATGCGGCACCATCGCCATGCAGTAAATGATTTTACCACCAAAGTACTTGACAGCAGAGTCCCAGACTCCATCCTGGTACTCCTTCCAAATTTGGCCCCGTATCGCATGCGGCTGGACCGAGTCGATAGTTGCTTGATTGTCGAGCTTGACGCAGGTGATTCCGCTTTCGGATAGAAGCTTAAAATAGTCGTCAAAGAATTTTGCAATGTCGGGCTTGCCTACAATACGAACTTGGGTGTTACCCAGTTGTACTCCAATGGTGCTATACTTTCGATCCAATTCCGACCCTGGCACAAACCCGTTCCAGTAGCCAACAATGGTAGACCACACCCCAATGTCAATAATGTAGCTGAATTTTCGAAAAATCTCCTTAGTCAGTCCTTTGAGTCCATGTGGGAATCGGTCTGGGTGGGCGTGAAAGTCGTATAATTGCCGTTGCCCATTGTTGTTCTGCCAGCCGTCGTCGATAATGATACCACGCACTCGCACGCCATTGTCGTGCAAATCTTGTAAAGTGTCCACAATAAGCTTATGACTGAGTTGGCTGCCAAGGCCATTCCAAGTACAGTACATTAGACCCTGGTACCAGTCAATACTGTATCCAGACTTCTTGGGCGATGGTGCCGCCACAGCTTTCGGATGTGTCAAGGATCGGCTCACTGCCCAGGCTTGGGCCCAAGCCTTTTGCAAATCATACCCTTTGACAATCGCAAGTCGGAATCCATCCGGCTTGTGATCTGAATCATTTTCAGCCCAGGCTTTGAGTTCTCCTTCGCCGTACAGATATGTGTTACAATCCGCAAAACCAGACAATGGCAACAACACCACGTGCAATCCGTCGGTTCGTTGGAATTGACAACCCACACCTCGTCCGGTAGGTACTTTGATCTTGCCTTTTGCTGCTTCTGGGCAAACCCAAAAGTTGGATTTCCGATAAAACGTCATGCTTTGTTCAATGTCGTTCGGGGTTCCTACAATATAATCGGTGTGTCTGTCCCCGCCATTGGCTTGTGCAATCACCTGCGCCACATCGCCATCAATGATCATATTGAGCCGATTATCCATGCCAGTGAACAGATCTTCAAACTTTACTTTGGGCTTGGAGCTGTTTAGCACCACCCCTTTTTGATCGCCAAGTCGAAACTCTAGACGTTGCACTCCGTGTAGCGGTATATTGGTCCGGAACTTGTTTGCGGTTCCGCTCTGAGAGAACCGTGTACTGATTTCCTGTCCACCATCCGCCGCAAAAAACAGCTCATCAGGCTGATGGTGTTCAAATACGACCTCTTTGGCCGCGAAGACCGTAGTGACTTGATTCAAAGGAGGATACATTGTGTCCGTTGTCGTGGTGAAGGTAGGTAGGTAGGTCGGCCTGTCCTGTTTTTATGTAGGGCCTCTGGCTCGCGCATCGGACCCCGTGCCCCGCGGCGGCGCGCCACTATCGAAATGTGGGGAATGCATCAATCCTGCGCCGCTTTAGGACTTTTGTTACCCGAACCACTGACTTTTTTCTTGCATCAAATTCCAATATGCCAAGACCAAAAATAAAATTACTCAATTGCTTAGCAATACGATTCATTGCAGTACCACTGTAGTTCTTTATCTCTTGTTCATGCCGTTCACCCTGCTTCCATCTCGCTATAAAGCCGAGCTGATATGTGCTGTTGTGTATGTACGGGGCCCAGCTACCGGGAACTCGAGCACAGCTTCTACGTGTGGTGAGCACCTACATTGCTAGTCAAACACCCGCCGCTTCATGTGCGGCTTTGGGCTGAGGAAATAAGCCTGATCGAGCGCAGCGAGCGGGAAAAAACGCTGAGCGTAGAGAGATAGCGAGAGAAGGGTTGCCAACGCTGCTCGGCCTCTTTTTTTTTGCTCGCTGCGCTCGATATGCAATCATTCGGCGGGCTCGCAGCAGCACCAGCCTCGATGAGCCGCAGATTTGTTAAGCGGACATAAACATTAGCTTCATAATAATACTCAATTAGTCCCACTCGGGTATGAGCTGGATGTTTTGTGGTGAAAGGGACAAGCCGCTTGCAATGGCAAGATCGAATGCCGCGCTCTATGCATGCGCTGCCGCCGCTGCGGCTTGGGTGGGTGTGGGGTTGCAGGCGTGTGCATATACAGTTTTCGCGTATTTCATTGCCGGAACGTATGCGAGGTAGCAATCTATACCGTTGTCAATCGCTTTGAAGGAATGAATGCGCGAAACAGAATAAACGCTGCCAGCCCAACCACCACCAGAAAAAGAGGGACAATCAACACCGAATGGACCAAGCGGTTGGTTGGGACATGGCCGAACCGACCATCACCGGCCCTTTTGGTTCATTCATACGGACTAAACAAGTTAAAATGCTCAGATCATTATGCCGAACCACCCAGCGTGGTGCGTTGTTGTCGCTGCACACACTGGGGCGCGTATCGCCAAACCGCACGAGCTGGCGAAAATTTCGCGACGACACGAAAACTTTCACCACACAAAACATGACTGAGTGGACCGTTGAAGCGGCATTGCCAGCCAACATCAAGGCTCGGTTGAACGAGTTACCCCAAAACAAGAACATGCATCTGTTCTTGTTTCTGCATATTATCAAATCGCTCAAGCTGACCAAGCGTACTGGATGGCTCAACTTTGGCATCGACGACGCCGAATCGATCTCGGACCACATGTACCGGATGGGCATTTTGGGCATGTTTGGCACTCCAGATCTCGACTCGGGGCGATGTGTGAAGATTGCGCTGATCCATGACATCGCGGAATCCGTGGTAGGCGATATCACCCCTGAAGATCCAGTGCCAAAGGAAGAGAAGCACCGGCGAGAACTTGCAACGATCGAATATCTGCGAGATCTCATCAAACCGTTCAACAGCACTGCAGCAGAGGAGATTTATGTCCTGTGGAATGAGTACGAAAACGTCTCGAGTCCGGAAGCACGGTATATCAAGGACATTGATAAATTTGAGCTCATGGTGCAATGCCTAGAAGAAGAAAAACGGTACAGCAAGAAGAAAGATCTTGGCGTGTTCATGTCTGTTCGAAGTCAAATCAAGACCCCCCAAGTTAGCGAATGGGCAGACGATATTATCAAACAGCGAGAAGCATACTGGGCTGCGTAATTGAAAATTGTCGCGTCGTGATTGGCTCTCTGGCAACCCGCAAACTAATCAGTAGCCTAACCCAATTCAAGACGTCATCAACTTTCAGAGCACCTATGCTACACTATTATTTATAAGCTTGTATCATGTAGAGTGAATTTTAAGATCGTGATAGGGCTGTTGGTAAGAGGCGTTGACGAAGGATCCAGGGTGAGACAGTAAACAAACGCACCGTTATTTTTTCTCATCTCTTCCTCACCCACCCTTAATTTATCAATGGCTGAATCTGAATGGACTGTGGAAAAAGCCATGCCGGCAGAGCTGGCTAATATGCTGCCAAAATTAAAAGAGGGCGACACTAACCAAAACCTGTTCGTCTTTTTGCATTTGCTACAACAGTTGAAGCGTACAAAACGAACGGGATGGCTGTTATATGACATCCAAGGTTGTGGTATTGTACAAGTATGAATTCTCAAAATTAACAAGGCAGAATCTATTTCCGACCACATGTACCGAATGGGGGTGCTGGGGCTCTTTTGCGATGATAGCTTGAATTCGGGCAGATGTGTAAAAATCGCTCTCGTTCACGACATTGCAGAGTCGCTGGTGGGTGATATCACTCCATTTGACGGGATCTCCAAGGCCGAAAAACACCGCCGAGAACTGGCTGCAATCGAATATCTTCGTGATTTGATTGCGCCGTTCAACCAAAAAGCTGCAACCCAGATCTACGACCTGTGGAACGAATACGAAAACATTGCCTCCCCAGAAGCACGATATGTGAAGGATGTAGACAAATTTGAATTCATGGTGCAATGCCTGGAAGAGGAACGTCGACACAATAGAAAAATCAACATGGCCCAATGTATGGGTGTTCGAAAGGAAATCAAGACCCCGCAGGTCTCCAAATGGGCCGACGGCATTATCAAAGAACGTGAATTGTACTGGTCCAAGAAAGAAGAAGAGCAATAAATTAATTTTTTATATCCAGAAATCCTTCCATGTAATTTCCTTTCGTACCGCGTTTGAAAACCCTTCTGCATACTGAACCCAGATCTTTTCGTCTTGCTGGGGTTCTTCTGGTTCAGGCACCGGTGTGCCATCCCTGGATACTTCTTCTTGTAGCAGCCGGCCGAAGAAATCCACCTTTTTACGAATCTTTTTCTCAACCGTTTCCATTCTTTGCTTCTTTTTGGAAACATCATCATCGTCATCATGTAGCCGCCGCTTTTTGGACTCAATCATCTGGACAATAGCTTGCCGCGTTGAGAATCGGGTGCCTACTGAAGCTCTTTGGCGATCTTCATCGGTGAATGATACCACCTGTTCATACGGCGGCTCCAGTCGAAAAATGCTGGTGCCGCTTTCTAGGCGGTCTCTTTTGAAACTTAGATTCAAGCTAGTCATGACCTGAGCCGCATCAGATGCGCGCCGCATTTCGTTGGCACTGAGTGACCCGGTCGACTCCATATGAGGATTGACCACCTGCAGCACATACGGCGCAACATCCAGGGTGAATACATCATTGTCCAGCATATGCCTTGATGCTGTATTCATGGATCCCGTAAACTCTTTGATCAGCTGTTGGCGTTTGCGACGGCTTTCGAAAAAATCAAAGTCTGTTGTGATTTTGTCTTCGGATCCGTTCATGGTGGAACTGAATAACGAATGGAACGCAGCAATTGGATGTGCCAGATATACTCCAAGCTGGAAATTCTGTGTTTTCCACATGGAGCTATTTAGTGATTCGAAAAAAGCCGTCCATTCACCGAGCTCTCCCGGTTTCCGGACCTGGTCGTCGTAGAAATGCTTTGTGGGATAGAGCTGGAAACATGCATTCAACAGCTTGTCATATTCACCATAGGCATGCGCAAGTTCCATGACTTCATTGCTTTCATCCGCCTTTTGCTTGTTTTGTCGCTTGAACACCCGATTCGCAGTAGCTTTGAGATTCAGCGATGAGTCCTTGGTGACGAGCTTGCCCAAGGCATTTCGATTCATTCCAAATTGCAGCATGTTCAGGCAACTTCGCAGATCGCCCTCCATCACATCGGCTACTTCTGTCAATTGAGATGTGTCAGTCTCGATGGACTCCTGATTGCAAATGGCCTTCAGCCGGCCAACCACAGTGTGGTTCGGGACCTTGGTGTAATGCACCAATTCTGAATACTGTCGCAATTCTCGTAGAGCAGGAGCATATGCATCGTTACACACCGCAATGATTGGCCGTTGTAGCAGAGATGTATCGCCTTTGCCTTTTTTCTGGCTCACAGCTCTACGCGATCCATCTTCGTTTTGATACCGATGTAGGGCCTTTTCGTCGGCCCTGATCAGATCAATCAGGGCTCGAATCAGCCCGTTTTCCGAAGCCCCATCAATCTCATCGGCAATTACACAAACTGGCTTTTTCCCCCCAACCCGGTGACTATATAGAGCAGTAGCAATTCGGTTCTTGATTCCGTTGATGCGTCGTGTGTCTTGCTGGTTTTGCGTCGGGGCATTACGTTCGTCGCTAGCATTGATCTCCAATGCTTCATAACCAGCTTGTTTTGCAAGAACATGGGCCACTGTAGTTTTTCCAATCCCAGGTGGGCCATGAATCAACAGAATCTTCCGCCTTGGTCGCCCCAATGAGTCGTATCTATTCGATTCGTCGCTTTTAATCTCGGTGCCGAATACCACCGGCGACCATGACACTAGCCATCGTAGCATGAACCGATGTAGTTTTTCAGATCCCACCAAATCTGTCCATACTTTCGGTCGATACTTTTCAGAAAGAAGCACCTTTGCCATTGGCTTTTTTGATTTCGGACCTGCCTCAACCTCGATCAATTGCTCAGCTTCGACTTTGGCCAATAGCTCGTGAATCTTGATGCCAAAATGGTTCTTTCGCGAATCGTGGTCTCCATCGTCATTATCGCGTGGCTGACGGCGCGTTTTCAGCACCATCCTGTTTCCATCTTCCAAAGTAACTGTCATTATATGATGTGGTAGCTCAACTCTGCTCTTGATTTGTCCAATCTTGTCACTAGCACTTGCACGAACAGCCCCCGGGCGACTCACCATAAGAGATGATCCCCCCGTCATGTTGATGGCCGGCTTGCCATCAACTTCTGTCCCCGGCATTTCGCCTGGCTTCTTGCCAAACAAGCTCGATCCACCCATTCCGCCAAACAGAGTCTGCGTGGCGACGGGCTCGTTCTCCTTCTCGCTCATGGTCTTACGCGTGTCGTGTGTAATAATCAAGTAGGACCCGTTTCGCGTCCCCAGTCGCGCTCTCATGCGCTCTTCCTCCCCATCACCTAGTAAGCTGGGTACGGCGAGAGACGCGATTTGGCCAATCAATGTTGCAATACCGTGCTCTGCAGTAAATATGATGCGTATTTCGCAGGGTCGTGTGCCGATAAAAAGTAAAATTACCCAGCACATCCAGCGATTCACTAAATTCCGGCAGATGGTGCGGCTCAGAACCGCTCCGCCTCACATCCACCCATCGACAAATATGTCCGACCAATACCGGCTGTACTTTGCAGTAGTATGGATCTTAAAGATATTTTCTAACCAGTCAGTACATCTTGGCTATACGGCACAAACCTCCCGCAATGTCCACGAAGGGTAAATAGCATGCCAAACGTCAAACGCTGACCACTCCACAGATTACCTGCGGCTGCTCCGCGCAAAATACCAGGACCCAGCAGAATTCTGGCAAGCCCGTTACGACAAGCAGGAGATAGACGTTTTGGAGCTGCGAAAACGGGTGCGGGAGCTCGAGGATGCAGATTCTGAAGCTACTCCACGCAATGCAAAGACCAAACGGCAGCGAACGAACAGCGGTCAAGTGCCCCGACCTATGGCTCGTAAGTCTCATATCCAAACTGACTAACTAAAAAGTAACCGAAGTTGCGCTGTTATGTCTACATCAAGGCGACCACGACCAGAAAATGCGGGCGCTGAGCCAGCTCTTCAAGTCGCTGCAGGATGGAGGCATCGACATGGCGACGACAACAGTACCGATGATACCAGAAAAGCTATTCGAAGTCTACATTAAATTATCACCCACTCCATCCGACCAGAACTACATCTTTCAACAGACCACCGATTGGTATTTCTCTTTGTTCGTACCCCAAACTTGCCCGCCGCCGCACTCGATCCACCAACAGATCCTCGAGGTGCTCAAAAACATGGCCGCACACTCGATCCACACCCGATATGCTGCGGCTGTTTATATCTGCAAACTAATCCATTCTAACGCCACAACAAAAAAAAAGCCAACAGCTCAGAAACAGTTGGCTATTTACAACGCATTTTACAGTCTCATCGAACTACTAGAACATTGCAATCCCACAATCCCGCCCAGTTCACCTTTGCTAGGACCACGACTCACTGCTGCCAAACAGTCACTCGACAACCTATCATTGCCGGCACGCATCAAGACTCGATTGGCCAGCATTCAATGGAAATTACAATAAGCATTTTTCCAATATATAATATATAAATTACTACATCAACTCATCTCCTCATCTTGCTCACCAGCTTGCACCGTTTGGGTCACTGCGGCGGGTGGACCATCCCGTATCGGATCAAAATACGCATGGGCCATGGCTTCCTTTGCAGTGAGCCGCTCTTGGTGATCATATCGCAACAAATTGCTCAAGAAACTGAAAACTTCTTCTGAAACCAGGTGCTCGTTTTCTGTGTTGACAAATCGCTGCCATGCTCGCTTGGCATATGTACCAAAATCGTCGTATTCCGGCCCAAGCTGCAGCCCGTACTTGTCCAGGTATTCGTAGAGCTCCTTGGTACCCAAAACACGAGCGATTTTCACCAACTGATCAGTGTTCGAATTGCCGTGGAAAAATGGCTCCTTTTTGAAAATCATCGACGCCAACATAGCCCCATATGACCACAGATCCAATGAATAATCATATAGTTGAAGATCAACCAGCAGCTCGGGACCCTTGAAATATCGCGATGCAACTCGAACATTATAGCTAGTATTCGGGTGATAAAACTCGGCCAACCCCCAGTCGATCAGACGCAATTGCCGCTGTCGGTGGTTGATCATGACATTATGAGGCTTGACATCTCGGTGCATAATGCCTCTAGAATGGGCAAAATCTAGTGCCTTGAGAAGTTCATGCATGTAGTATCGAATATCGTGGTCAGTCAATGTAGGGTATAACGTCCGGAAATCGGTATTCTCTATTTCTTCAAACACCAATGCCGGGGTTTTGCTCTGAGAATCTCGTACAATGTCGAGTAGTTCGATCACGTTGGGGCCCCCTGCCAAATTGTTCAGGATTTTGATCTCTCGCTTGATCTTCTTTCTCTTAACTGGCTTGAGAGCTTTGATGACAATGCTTCTCGAGTTGGTGATATCAATTCCGGAGAACACTTCACTGTATTTGCCGCGGCCGATTTTGGCGATGATTTCGTATTTTTCCTGTGAACCCCAGTTGAATTGGATATTTTCTTGTATTCTGTTAGTTTATTCGGACGAAGAAAAAATCGGCAACATACCGTAATCCCAGTATGACCTGGGCATTTTCGAGTTTGCATCGGCATACACTCTGGACACCGATGACGCCATGATTTTTTTGATTGGATGGATTAATGAAAGGTTGGTTGGTGAAAGGAAAGAAAAAAAAAATGTCGTGTGGTAAAAACAACGCACCGCCGCTGGGAGCACTAAAAACACAACCCTTTCAGATTAAAGTTTCCCACACAGCCAATATGGATCAGAACTTGGTCAATAGGGGGGTAATTGGCGACAAGGTCGCTGGCGGAATTGCAGAGTGTATGGTTGTTAAAGTGACGATGGGCTAATCTTGGAACAGTGATCACAAATGATGAGGCAAAGTTGATAGATTTGGTGCAAATGTTGGGGGGCCATTTGACCAAAGATGATCAAAACCCCCGAGCTGGTGCAACAGGTCTCCTATCGGATGTATTGACGCAGCTTCCAAGAGATAAGCTCTCCAAACAACAGGTCTCAGTGGTGAGTGGGTTTTTATGTGATAGATTGGAAGATGAAGCTTGTTTAAAGGAGGTGAGCCTGGGTCTGAAAGCGGTGGTGGAAATGAACAATTTCAGTGTCACCAATGTTGAAGCCATTTCAAACGGGTTGAGTGGGGTGACGATGAAAAAGCATTCTCAAAATGTTCGATATGGAGTATTCCAAGTTTTGGATCTGCTTTTGACAAGGTATCCGAAGTACTGTCAGAGCCTTGGTAAGCAGTTTATCTCGACATATGTTGAATTGACCAATGGCGAGAAGGATCCTCGAAACCTGTTGATCTCATTTGGCATCAGCTACAAGATTTTGAGCGAGTTCGACATCACCGGACAAGAAGAAGATCTGTTTGATATCACATTCTGCTATTTTCCAATCACCTTTGAGCCTCCCAAGGACGATCCGTACGGGATCACCAGTCAGGATTTGAAGCAGGCCTTACGGAAAAGCATTGCTGCAAATGGTCGATTTGCCAAATTTTCGATCCAGGCGCTGGTTGAGAAGCTCAATTCGACTGTGGAGAGTGTCAAGAAGGACACTTTTGATACATTGCTAGCATGTGTTGAGCAGTATGATGAGCCAAGTGTTACTGGAGAATGGCAAGATATATGGGATGGCGTCAAATACGAGGTGCTTCATGGATCAGAGGAGGACGGAATGATTGAGCCTGCACTAAGAGTATTGCGGGCTCTGGGGAAGAAGGTTGATGTTGAACAATATGTTGGAGCAGTCGAAAAAGAGACCGCTGATAAGCTGGAGGATCCTGCTGGCAAGTTTGCATTGCCAGCAGTGAAGCTTATTACTGCGGTCGCTCAATCTAGCGAGCCGGCGTTTGAGCGGCTGCGAGAGTTTGTAGTTCCTAAGATGCTTGCAAAGTTCGATGATTCGCCGACGGTTGCGGCTCAGCGCGGCATTCTGGAAATCTTGATTTTGTTTTTGGCTGCTTCTGAGAGTGGGGAGAACATGGTGCAATACAAGGACCAGGTATTGGCAGCTTTTGCCAAGAGTTTGATGGGGTCTGAAAAAAGCGAGATTTCGCTTCGAAAGCTTGCCGTGAATGGGTTGTCGGTTGTCTGCAAACTGAACCAGTTTGCATCTAGAGGAGAAATTGGGCTGATTGCGCAGTATTTGGACGACACTGTGTTGAACGATGATAATGAAGAACTGTGCAATGCGGCGTTGGTTTCTCTGAGTCGAATATCCACTGACTATCCAGATGTGATCATGGAGATCACCTTTCCAGCGTTTTTGGCTGAGCTTCCAGACTCAGAAACACCGGGATACACCATTGGAAAGTACAACAAGTCCATTGACTTTGTGCTATCTGCATTGGCATCTGTTTCTATCAGTACACAGCTGTTTGAGACATTGAAGAACAGGCTGCTGTTCAAGCTCGATGTGGTTTATGAAACCAGTTCGTACAAGTATCCGCTGGCGATAGTTTCGACGCTGCTGGCGGTTCTACAGCGGCTAGACCAGGTGCCCGAAAAGCTTCTGATGCCGCTGGTAACCAAGATTATTCAAGGGCATGGGTCTTTGCGACATGACGCTGTGGTTGATGCTGTGGGCAATGTGGCAGAGTTCATCGTGCGAAAAGACTCATCGCAAGCTGGGGAATTGAAGAACCTGTTCATTGGACCAGCCGCTTCAGTTGATGTATTCGCCGAGCCGACCAACTTGGCACAGCTATTGACACTGTCATTAGCCCCTGTTTCTGCCAGTTCCGGAATTGACGGATATGCACTGATCAATGGAGCAATTGCGATGCTGGCGCAGACGCAGAATGTTTTCCAGCGTGGGGCTTATCTGCGGCTCATTGCATTGAGCGCCAACAAGTGGATCAAAGAGCGGGTGCGGCTCCCCCTGCCATCGGAACAGTCATCCGTCAATGACCTGGAGATAGCTGCATATCTGGCCAAGGGCCTTACCTTACGCAATGACAACCAAGGGTATGAAATCTGCGATGCGTTGCTGGGCCTTCTTTCGAGCCCGACCATGGGCGCTCACGCATCCAAGGTGTATGGGGTATTGGTGTGTGACGATCCGGTGCTGAGCAAACGCAACAATGCGGTGCTCCGATTACTTTCGAAGCAGCGACTATTTGCATTCAGTCTTCCGAAACTAGTCAACGGCACTGCCAATCAGGAGAACTATCTTGCCGCGTTGGCGTCGATACTACGGTACACGCCCAGCAAGATCATTGTTCCTGACTTGCAAACGTTCCTGCCGCTGCTGCTTGAAAGCATTGCACTGCCCAATCCTCGTGTACAGGAGGCTGCAATCGACACGGTGTATGCCACGTTGGTGGAGAGTGCTGCTCTTCTAGCGCAGCGTATCGACACCATTGTGCCGAAGCTGCTGCAGGCCAAGTCGGCCAAGTCGCCACATGTGCGCATGGCGGCGCTCAAATGCCTGGGTGCTCTGCCAGCGACGATTTCGCGTCCATCATTGCAGCCGTACCGCCAGCAGGTCATCCAGGAGCTGGCGGTATCACTTGGTGATCCAAAGCGGGATGTGAGAAAAGAAGCAGTCAACTGCAGACAACAATATTATGAAATGTAATTAGCAAGAACAATACGAATCTAGTGTCAGCGATTCTAGCAATCCTTTAGTGGTCCAGATCGGGTGATCTGGATCCAGCAAAACACATCCCGACACATCAACCCCATCGTGTGCAGTAGTTCCAGCAGGTAGCCGTTTGCCGCCGAATGCTGGCGGAAGTGAGACATAGGCGCAGGGGAAGCGGCGCGGCGACGATCTTATACCCGCCAAGAATGCAGCGAGTCCCAGCAATTCCGTTTTATGCCTACAATCACGAAAAACCACCAAATCCAATTGCTTCATACTAGCTCCAATCTGTCGCAATTTTGCAGCCCGCTCACCGTCGTTGACGTGCAGTCGTGGCTCTCGCACGATCAGTTTCCGTACTGTTGGAGGTAAATTCTCGAATAAATGGTCAACTCGTCTACTCACACACAGTTCAGCAGGGTTCCATTCTGTTAGCACCGTATACATTTCTGATAACTGTTGGCCCGAAGTCCGCCAAAACAATTGGAGTGCGGACGAGAGGTCCTGTTTCGTCAGAGCTCTGTCTGTAGACATGTGGGCAGACCACTTCTTTCTGCCAACGGAGAGTATGCCAAGAGAAGTGATTCCTTGGTTGCATTCTAAACGGTCATTCTGCATGCATATCGCCACATGTGGGGCGAGTTGCAGCAATCGCTGTAGGTCAAGTTCATACCCCATCGATTGCAGGCAAAACGATGTTTGAGCTTGAATGTGCAACAACGTTCTAACAGTGGGCAGAAAACGGTTCAGTATCTCGCCCAATTCCCTATTCCTATATAGATCTTGAATTTCGATGATTAGACGGTCGACTATTCGTGTTGCTAACAACCGCATCGTTTGAGTATCTAGCTGACGTGCACGGTTATGACGCATGCAGATAGTGAGCGTCGGTGTATCACCCAGAAGATCGAAAAATTCAGCTAGCACAGTATCCACTGGGCAATTTGCTGTTGCCCATCCGAAGCACACGTCCACATCTAAGCCCATCTCGAATATTTCGCGTATCAGCTGGCGATGCTGCCATGCTTCCTTCCATGATACAATCACAATGTTCACATGGCGTGTGTACTGGCGCATAATCGGCAGTATCCATTCGTATTCTCTGTTGATAGTTATCCGTATATTCAGCTTGTCCTGTTCTCTTTCGTAACGATACCATCGGTGGTGCTTGAAACACAGATGTACCGACCGCCAGCAGCGAGGTTCGCCGAAGCACAATCCTTCCGGCACCTGTAACATTCGCCGGCCTAGCTGTGGCACCGAGATTAATTCGTTGGTCGGCATGATGCTGATGACCTGGAGAAAATTCAGTTACGATTGTGCCTTACGCCGCTTGGCTGAGTCACGAAGATCTGTGACAGCCGAGGGGCGCTCGGCCGCACCAAATCAACTCCAGTCAACATTTGCTCTTCGTCTACAATATGGAATACGCATGGGCCGAAATCTTCCATCATTGCCCAATCCGAGAATTGATACACGTTCGGCTTGTATGTCGAGAGTTTCAGAGACTTTCGGACCCTTCGTTCTGGAAGGCGGTCCAGATATTCGGGGAATATGCGTCAATAAAATCGATCCGTCGAGAGACTTTATCAGACACGCTGAGGGTTCCAATGACCGTTGTCAACAAGAGTGACAGTCTTCCCGTCAGGTATATTCGAAATCTTCATGTGACCATGACTGATTCGGAACGTCATATATTGCAATATGTGGTGAATCTGGGCCTTCACCAGATTGACAGCTTGTCGGTGGATTTCACTGGACGCGGCGGCGGGCCTGAATTTTCCTTCAAACCGGTTGCTGAGCAGCTTGAACGGCTCTTTAGTGGGTCAGTACCACGCCGTTTATCAGTTAGATGCAGCAGCAGAGTTCTAAATGAGCTAATTCCGGTTATATCTAACCAAGAATTCAACGAGCTAAGTATCAACCTCGCAGATATGAATGTTCTCGCATTCAATAACTCGACAGCATTGCCAAAAGCTAACTCCATCATCTTCAAACTAGATGATAGTGAATACGAGGAGCATCGACAGTTTTACGAGAATATGATATCGACACTATCCAAGCAAGCAAGCCCGGCCATTACAATTCACGGCTATTCCCAGTTAAGCACACAGACAGGCAATCTGCACTGGGTGCCGAAAACTGTAAAATCATTGAAATATAACATGCGATCACATATTGCACAAGAGCAGATTGGAATCGCTGAGAATCTAATAATAAGACACGAATGTGCCTTCCAGAGGCTGGAAATTGCCGAAGTTCATTGGAAGCGGCTCACTGAATACACATTCCCGAATCTGACTTGGCTCTCTATAACACGAAGAGGAACTACACGGCTGGATGATGAAGCTTGGGCCGAGACGGATCAATACGTTTTACCACTAGAGTCGTTTAGAAGCCTTCGGCAGGTCAGACTCCATCTTAATGCCTCTTCATTGGTATTTTTCCTGAATAGGCTGAAACATCTCACCATTGAATGGCTGATTCTTGAGCAATTCAACCCAAAGATATACTTGCCCACTCATGGAAAGAATGCCTACGATGTCGGACAGTTAATATCTACCATGCAGCGCGTAAACCGCGTGGTCGTTGATAAGTTCGACTCCTGGTTCGCTGCGGCTCTGATGTCCGGAATGCGTTACAGCGGGCATCCACTACCGCCGCATCTATATGTGCGAGGGATGGCCGGCTTTGAGCTTCTGCCAGAACAGACCGTGATTACCGACGGAAAGTCAACTTTCGACGTGAGCAATTGCGCGTATTTTGACTCCAATCATGACGCGTACACTGGAACCGTCCTCGAGGAGGCCGTATTCGCGTCCCTCACTGGCTTGTAGTAGAGCATGACATGTCAATATAGTCGCACGTGCTAATAAATAGCGACCGCAGACACATATGTCAACGTGTCAGGCCAGAGTATCCCTATTGCGGCGCACGTCGCGTCGACAAAGATTAGAGATCTATTGATCTACAACCTTTATCTTCCCCATGCAAGATCCGCCGTGCTCCCTCATTACGCGCACTGAATCAACAGCCCCTGTTTTCACAGATGAGTTGTGGAACTTCGCCCGTTCTACCCTGTCTACAGAGCTCGGGAACCAAAAGCCAATTGCCCATTGCAGCTTCGACTAGACTATGCACCAACCCCCGTGTTGCTTTGCGATTTGCGTTTCACCAATTGATTGACAGCTTGGGAACCGAACCCGTTATGTTTCATGTCTAATCATAGCAACCCCCCCTTTTCTTGGTAGTTGGTCAAAACCGGTGATCGGCAAACGATTTTCCAATTTGGACAGGTTCAAACAAGGCCGCATGGAACATAAACGGTCGGCCATCAATTTTATAGTTGGCAGTTGATTGCACAAGTTCTTCATAGACAGATCCAGAATTTTGGATCTCGGACTGGATGGAATTCGCCTACCGAATTACGTGTATAAGTTGGTTACATCAGTTGGTCGGACTCAACCACATCTTCCAATATAAGGTTCATACACCAGTCTGAGTCAGATTTGCAAGATCCGGCTGCATTCGGGCCGGCCGCCTGCACAAATTTTCCACGCACGGTTGACCGAGCGGCCTCCTGCCTGCGCCTTTGAGCTGCTTGAGCTGAGCTGCTGAGAGTTTTTTGGCGGGGCCCACCAGCTTGGTGCTGCACACTCATTTATCACCCCCTTTTATAATACTACATCGCCCATCCATCCATTCATCTATCTTCATCCTCACATTCCACTGGGTTTTTTTGCTCCGTATACACATAAGCAGTCATGTCAAGTATGTTTTCATTATTCGACTTACCACTAACAGTACAATAGCTCTCTTTGACAAACGGGACTGTGTCAAGTGCGACCCACCTAAATGCCCTTCGTGTCCTTCAGGGCAAGAGTGTATATTCACCTCTCAAACATGCGACACTTGTGCTCAGGGCATTTGTCAGAAATCAGCAGATTCTCCACCGTCTCCATCGGCCACGTCAGGCAGTAGCTCAGGATCCGGCGTAAATACCGGTGCTATTGCTGGAGGGGTGGTCGGTGGATTGGTAGTCGTTGCGCTGGTCGCCGGCTACTTTTTATGGAAATACTACTATTCAGCAAAGGCGAGACAGTCGCGACAACAGCTAGATGAGATCACTCCAAATGTCGACGCAGAGCATGGGTATTTCGAAAAAGAGAAACGATATACCTCGGCTTCAATATCATCGGTCAACACATCCATGACCCGAGCATCCAACATCATCCCTATTGCATATATTCCAGGAGTACAAAACCGAAGCGAAGACGTGCCACCAATGCCAGATGTTAAAGCAACGATGTATGGCGATCAGTTCTTCAGTGCAGACGATATACTTCGAAATTCACACCTGTCAGACGGGGCTATTCGAAGTAGCATCGCCACCACCAACTATCGAGGATCTACGGCCGTTATTGATGAGACCATGATGACTGCCGTCAACGTCAAACCAACGATGGTTAATCTAGGAGGCAATAGCAATAAGGCCACTGCGGTTCAAATGTCGGGAGGTCCGGTTCAAATTGGCTCTGCTAAAGCCACCACCATCAATTCGGGGCAACGAGCCAATGCCCACAGCATCCGAATTGGCAAAAACGTGCCAGTCGGGTTACAGAACGAATTGATTCGAGAAGAAAGTAGTGATGAAGAGGGAGAAAACGTTCCTCCAGTGCCAAGAATACCCGACGAACACAAGCCCAGAACTGGGTCGTCAACGACGGCGTCATCTGAACGGCTGCGGTTTTCGGAAAGCTCTGGATTCGACGTTCCGTTCGTTATGGACTACAATGAAGACGAAGCCAGCAAACGGACCAGTAGTCAACGATCGAGTAGCACTGGCACGTTCTCAAGCGCCAAGTCGCGCCCGGTGTCGTCCCAACGGATGTCGAAATTGTCCACAAGAACAGTATCCCGAAATGCTAGTAGACGCAATACCCAGGCCGCTCGGAACTCGGAATATGTGATGGAAGACATGCCTATCGAGGCATTGTTGTATGCCAATGGTTCGGAGGGCAAGGAGGAAGAGGATCCGGAGAATGAATCTGGCCGGGCAAGCCCGTTTGATGATAAATATCGAGTTTAATCTTTATATACAAATGTACGAATGAAATGACAGTCAAATATAGCAGCCAACCTTCGGTGAAAAGCGCAATTTCAGCCACAGGACGATAAGGGGCCGGCAGCAAGGTTATTGGTGATCGCAGAGCAAGGAGCTTAGTCAGGCGCGTGCCATTGTGTAGAGAGTATATAAATGTTGGGGGCTGCCCCCACCCCAGAGATTGTTCCGTTTTTCCTTTCACATCCACTTGTTTTCCGTTTGATATTCTAAAGAAAAAAAGAACAATGGTTTCGTACACGTATTCTGATATCGATACCAAGGCCATCAACACCATTCGAGTGCTTGCTGTAAGTTTAATTGATCCAACGAGGGGCCCGGCCGGGCTGGGTGCTTGTTCTCTCGGGGCTCAGCGGCGATGAATCTCGTGGAAGGTTGTGAAATTTCACTCGGAAAACCTGGGCGACTCTGGTCTGAGACCGCCACACAACCACACGGTTACATCATTCTGTTGAGTCAGGCAGCCCAGTCTCGGAATAATCAGATTAGGTACTAACGCACAAAAATTCCAGGCAGATGCTTCGGCCAAGAGTAATTCGGGACATCCCGGTGCTCCAATGGGGTTGGCCCCTACCGGCCATGCCATCTGGCAAAACCACATGAACTTCAACCCAAAGAACCCATCTTGGTTTAACCGAGATCGATTTGTGTTGTCCAATGGTCATGCTTGTTTGCTGCAATATTCCTTGTTGCACTTGTACGGCTATGACTTGTCCATGAAGGACTTGAAGGAATTTAGACAATTGAACTCTAGAACCCCAGGTCACCCAGAAGCTGATCTGCCAGGCATTGAAGTTACCACCGGGCCCTTGGGTCAAGGTGTTTGCAATGCCGTTGGTTTGGCTATTGCTCAAGAGCAGCTGGCTGCTACTTACAACAAGCCAGGCTTTGATCTGATTGACAACTATGTTTACTGCGTTTTCGGCGATGGCTGCATGATGGAAGGTGTTGCTTCGGAAGCTTGTTCGTTGGCTGGTCACTTGCAATTGGGCAAGTTGATCTGTTTTTACGATGACAACCATATCTCCATTGATGGTGATACCAACTGTGCTTTCACTGAAGATGTGATGAAGCGATTGGAAAGTTATGGCTGGCACACTATCTGGGTCAAGGATGGTGACAATGACTTGGCCGGTATTTCCAAGGCTATTGAAGAAGCCAAGAAGGTAACTGACAAGCCAACCTGTATCAAGGTCACCACCACTATTGGTTATGGTTCCAAGCTTGCCGGTACTCACACTGTTCACGGTGCTCCATTGAAGCCTGATGACATTGAACAAGTGAAGAAGCAATTCGGCTTTGATCCATCAAAGAAGTTTGATGTGTCTCAAGACGTTTACGACTTTTACGGCAGCAAGGCCCAGAAGGGTGCCAAGTTGGAACAAGAATGGAACCAGTTGTTTGAAAAGTATACCGCTTCTCATCCAACTGAAGCCGCTGAATTGAAGCGACGAATCAAGGGTGAATTGCCAGCCGGTTGGGAATCGGCCTTGCCAGTTTACAAGCCAGGTGATGCTGCCATTGCTTCTCGAAAGTTGAGTGAAACTGTGTTGAGCAGCATTTACCAAGAATTGCCGGAATTGATTGGTGGTTCTGCCGATTTGACCGGTTCCAACTTGACCCGATGGAAGGATGCTGTTGATTTCCAACCACCTTCCACCAAGCTCGGTGATTACACCGGTCGATATATTCGATTCGGTGTCCGAGAACACGGTATGGGTGCCATTTTGAACGGTATCGCTGCTTATGGTGGGTTCTTGCCATACGGTGGTACCTTCTTGAACTTCGTTTCCTATGCTGCTGGTGCCGTGCGATTGTCTGCCCTGTCTGAACACCAACTCATCTGGGTGGCCACTCACGACTCTATTGGTCTTGGTGAAGATGGTCCAACCCATCAACCTATTGAAACCTTGGCTCATTTGCGAGCTATTCCAAACTTGGCTGTTTGGCGACCAGCTGATGGTAATGAGACCTCTGCTGCCTACAAGGTGGCTTTGGAATCTAAGAAGACCCCATCTGTGTTTGCTCTTTCCCGACAAAACTTGCCACAATTGGAAGGCTCTACTATCGAAAAGGCCTCCAAGGGTGGTTATACTTTGGTCCATGCTGACAAGCCAGATGTGATTCTTGTGTCCACCGGTTCTGAAGTTCACTTGTGTGTCCAAGCCGTTGCCACGCTTGCTGAACAAGGCATCAAGGCTGGTGTCGTTTCTTTGCCAGACTGGCACACCTTTGACCAACAAACTCAAGAATACCGATTGAGTGTGTTGCCTGACAACGTTCCAATTTTGTCTGTCGAAGTGTTGGCTACCGCTGGTTGGTCCAGCTACTCTCACGAACAATTCGGTATCAACCGATTCGGTGCCTCTGGTAACTACGCCGATGTGTACAAATACTTCGAGTTCACTCCGGAAGGCATCGCCAAGCGGGCTGCTGCCACTGTCAAGTTCTACGAGGGCCGACCAGTTCGATCTCCAATCAACAAGGCGTTCAAGCACATTTTGTAAATTTTTTAATGGTTCTTGCTCAATCTCGTGTTTCTATATAATATAAATATGATCTATATGTTCAATTGGTTTAGGAATACTCTGCGGGATACCCTCTCTCAAATGCCCGCTGCGCTCGGCCTTTTTTTTGCTCGCTTCGCTCGAGCTTAGCTTTGATATGTTGAGTATCGGTGCGGCGCTGTGAGCCTCGTTGTTCGAAATGCGGCTCCGCCTGGGCTAGCCTGATGATATTGAGAGCAGCGGGATCCTTTCTCTCAAATACCCGCTGCGCTCGGCTTTTTTGTTTTTGCTCGCTTCGCTCGAGCTTAGCTTTGATATGTTGAGTATCGGTGCAGCGATGTGAGCCTCGTTGTTCGAGACGGGCAACTGCGGCTCGGACTTGGCCAGCTTGATGACACCGAGCAAACCGAGCGATCGAAGCGAGCAAAAAAAAAAAAAAAGGCCGAGCGCAGCGGGTCTTTGAGAGAAAGGATCCCGTTTGGTGGCTCCGCTCTATATGCTCCGAATTGGTCCGGCGTTGGAGATTGAGCCGCTTTGTCTAGCTAGATCGACCGAGCAGCATCGAGCGAAGCGAGCAAAAAAAAAAAAGGCCGAGCGCAGCGGAATCTTCGAAAGAATTCCCTGTACTGGTGTGGCGATGTGTTGAATCTTTTTAGTTGTTCTTGTTCAATCTCGAGTGTCTATATAATGTATTAGTTCAGCCGGTTTAGAAATACTTTGCTGAAATGCGAGAGTTGTTTGAAATTTGTCGCAAATCCATCGACGCCTCCGTAATACGGATCCTCGACGATTTTGCCAAATGTGCTATCGGTTCGGTATTCACCGAACAGATGGATCTTGTGTTTGTTTTGCGGAGACAGGTCGCACAGGTCGTCGTAGTTCATCTCGTCCATTGCGAGGATGTAGTCGAATTGGTCCATATGCTTGCGGGTGATTTTCTGGGCCTTGTGCGATACGGGCACACCATTTCTCTTGCATTCGGCCATGGATCGACGGTCTGGGTTCTCTCCAACATGGTATGCGCCGGTGCCGAAGCTGTCCACGATGATTTTTTGGTCAAGGTCTTGGTTTTTGATTTCGTTTCGAAGAATTGCTCTGCCAGTTAGTCATCTGGGTTGCTGTCAGGGTGCATACTCGGCCATTGGTGACCGGCAGATGTTGCCAGTGCAAACCACAGCAACGGATATCATTTTTCACTATCTTGATGTGTGTGTTGTAAAAATAAACATTTAAGCAGCACACAGCCCGGCCCCCCTGCGGTGGCAGTGGGCTGGCAGCTGCAGTGGGCGAGCTGCTAGGAGGATCGTTTCATCCAATTTTGTTCGCGGACTCTCTCCCTGACATTCACACTCTTTATCATGTATCGCGGCTACAACCCTGCTGGAAAGGAATATGGCGACAATATTCCTCTAGAGGATAATACGCGGTTCGAGAGCTACCGAGGATTCACCCCTACTGCACCGGATTCCTATGTTGGATATCAGAACCAATACAACTCGCAGTACCGGACGCAGCACAACGACGACAGCCTTGGATCAATAGAAGACTACCCTGGGGGTAGCATGGGCGTTGTCAACGGGTTTGACAATGACCCCATACGTGATCAGCATCAAGAGCCGATAATTTCAGATTACTACGAGCCACCTCGACCACCGAAACCTGCATCTGCGGAGCCAATAGCTCCCGTGTCGAAACTGACCCGCAGTGCTCGGTTTCGAAACATCAAATGGTCCAAACTGCCGTATTTCTGCTATGTGGTGAGCGTTATCCAGATTGCAGTATTCATTGCCGAGCTGGCCAAGATGGGTGAGCTGACGGGGTCGCCCATCCAGACCAAGCCCTCGTTCAACCCGATGATCGGGCCGTCGTCCTATATTCAAATCAACATGGGATCTCGGTTCACCCCTTGCATGCATACGATTGCGAATGTCACTGATGCCAACGCGTACTTTCCATGCCCAAACTCGACTGATGCGTCGACTAATCTGTGTTCGTTGAGCGAGCTTTGCGGTATGGGTGGCCTTGGCAAGACGCCGGACCAGTGGTGGCGCTTCATCACTCCGATATTCCTGCATGCCGGGTTCATTCATATTGGGTTTAATTTATTGCTTCAGCTGAGACTCGGGACAGACCTGGAGCGCCAAATCGGCATTGTGCGGTTCTTTATTGTATATTTTTCAAGTGGTATTGCCGGGTTTGTTCTTGGCGGCAACTTCACCCCCGATGGCATCTCCAGTTGTGGCGCCTCGGGCAGTTTATTCGGCGTCATTGCGCTGGATCTGCTCGACTTGTTGTTCAACTGGCCATTGTATGAGCATCCGTGGCGGACGCTCTTGTTTCATATTTTGGAAATCGCCGTTTCGTTTGTGCTTGGTCTGTTGCCGGGGCTCGATAACTTTTCACACATCGGTGGGTTTGCCATGGGCATACTGGTCGGCACGGCTCTTCTGCGATCGCCCCTGAAGATCCGATTGCAGACCGTCCAAGTCACCCGCCAGCGCAATTACCAAGATGAAGATGGGTTGATCCAGCAGGAACTCAAGCAGGAGAACCGGCAACGGGTGGCCAAGTTTAAATGGCGTAACCCGCACAAGCATTTCCAGAATCGCTCGCCGTGGTGGTATGCGTGGTTGTTGATGCGTGCCGCCGCAGTGGGGCTTGCCGTGGCGTATTTTGTTAGTCTGATCCACCAGTTTGAAAATGGCGGCGGGCATTGTTCATGGTGCTACAGATTGTCGTGCTTGCCCGTTCATGACTGGTGCGACCAGGGCAATATTCAGTTTGAATAGAGCCTGGACTAATAGTGGGGGTCGTGGGGGCTATTGCGGGCGGGCGGGCGGACAGTGGAACCCCCACTCCCCAGACTATATAAACTCTCCAATATACCCCCCTCTGTTGAATTGCAATACCTAAATACAAAAACCAATAATGTCTGCTCCAAAACCAGGTGTGTACACCCCTTCTCCAACTTTCTTCAAGAGCCACGGTGTTGGCAAGGCCGGCCGACAAGAGGTCGACGTTGCTGCTCAGGTCAAGCACACTGTGTACCTGGCTGACAACGGCATTTCCGGGGTTGTTTTGTTGGGTTCCACTGGTGAAATGATCCACATGACTCGAAAGGAACGGGAAGAACTCGTTGCCGGTGTCAAGAAGGGTTTGATCGCTGCTGGTCACGCCAGCTTCCCAATCTTGGCCGGTGTGGCTCAAAACGGTGTCGAAGACACTTTGGAAGATATCAAGGGTTTGAAGGCTGCTGGTGCCGAATGGGCCATGGTTCTTGCTCCAAACTACTTTGCTCCATCTACTTCCCAAGACGGGTTGATCAGCTGGTTTACTGCTGTTGCTGACGAGTCTGAATTGCCAGTCGTGATCTACTACTTCCCAGGGGTTTCCAACAACTTGAAGATGACTCCAGCTACTTTTGAAAAGTTGTCTGCTCACAAGAACATTGTTGGTTGCAAGCTTTCTCATGGTGATATTTCCCAATACATTCAAATTGCCTTGAACCCAAAGATTCAAAACGAGGACTTCATCACTTTGACTGGTCTTGGTCAATTGTTGTTGCCAGCTATTGCTGGTGGTGTTGAAGGTACCATTGATGCCATGTCTGGTATTTTCCCAAAGACTTTGGTCAAGTTGTACGAATTGGCCAAGGCTGGCAAGTATGCCGAAGCCCAGAAGATCCAATACATTGTTTCTCGAGTTGAAGAAGTTGTCGTTGCATTTGGTCCAATTGGCATTAAGCATACCGTCAAGAAGGTTCTCAACATTGGTGACAACGAGTACGGTCGAGCCCCATTGAGCGAGCCATTGTCGGCTGCCTCTGTGGACTTTTACGACAAGGACATCAAGGCCGCTTGGGAACTAGAACAAAGCCTGTAGATCTATTGTATAGTTAATGAATTCCATCATGACCCTGAAATTCTTCCTGGCCCTTCTTTTTTTTTTGGCGTGCATGCGGGGCATTGCGGCATTGCGGGGGTTCTCCACGCCCGCACAGTGGGGGCCTGCGTGCATGACGTCCGCCCCGCAACTGCAGATGCGAGAATTTCCGACCGGTCGACCGATCCAGTATGCGGCCCTGTAGAGATTCCAATGACAAGCAACAGTTTTGTGGAATTGGTCATTCTTTGGAGATACGACGATCATGTGGAAAGCTAATTTAGACTTGAGCCATGTTTTGCCAAGACTTGCGTGGGCTCGATACACATATAAGGCATGTGCGCCGCACGCGGCCCTCTGGCCGAAAGAATGCACATTCTTGCTATATTAAGTACAAAGTTTAATTGGAAAGTCTAACTGAGCACAAGCCGATGGTATCTATTGTCGATTTGATAGAGGGTATCATTCCGACATTGACACCACAAGATGGACGAGAAGCCTCCACAGCTCGACGATTCTAGCAGCATTAGCATCAGCACCGTCACCGAGGGCAGTTTCTTGAGCGAGTTCAAACACGAGTTCTCAAAGTGTTTGCGGTGGCCGGATGCTGAGGCAGCGGCGGAGCCGCTGCTGCCCAGACGCCAGCAGCAAGACTTGTTTATGGGGCAGTACAACATGGCTCGACTACGGAGACAGAACAGGTACAATGTGCAAGATTGGAACAACTTGCTTCATTTGCCGCGACATGATGGAGTGGATGATCTACTTGATTCGCAATTGGTTGATATTGATCTGAGTCTAGAAGACGATTACGACGAGTTTACTAACCCGAAAAGGAAGTAGGGCATTTCTGTTGCAGCGGGGTTTGGTCTTTCAGCATTTTACCACCGTCCTGGGCAACTCGCAGATAAAAGTCGCTCGACACATGAACTCCATCGGCATCCATGGGCAAAAAGGCGATTCCGGTTGGCTGCATACTGTCGTCTTCAGCAGCCTTCATAATGTTGGTACCTTCGTTGTATTCGTCGAACATGGCAATATAAGCACTTGGGATAGCCAAGTTTCGCAGATTGACAAATTGCTGCCACAGGAACTTGCCGTATAGTCGCGGAATCATGTTTGGCAGGGCTCCTGGAGTCCACAGGGCCCAGTCCATACCTGGGAACAGGACTGGCTGGTAGTCGATGCCGTGCTCCTTGCAGTAAGCCAAATCGTATTTGAGTTGCACTTGGTATGCCTGGGCGCCGTCAGTGCCATTGAATCTGCCGACAGTCCATGGAGAAATCATGTCAAATTGAGTATAAACGGGCAACCATCCGGCAAGACTGGAATCTGCTTGGGTGAGCCACAAGGTTGGCACACCACCAATAACATAGCATCCTTGATCCTGCAGGAACTTGACGACCGACATACCTTCATCTGGAGTGCCTGGTCGGTCTAGCAGACCCATACCCCACACATTGACTACCGGCTTACCGTTATGTCTTGCATACATTGGCGAGTCGATAATCTTGGAAACGGTGTCGGTCCAGTCCTGAGGCAGTGCAGTACTGAAATTGGTCCATCCAGAGATATCCCACATGGCATAAAACTTGACGTTGTGCTTTTTGGCCATTTTGATGGACGTGTTGAGCACCGTGCTCATGTGCCAACTGTCACCGTCATCGTTCAGATTCACGCCGAATCGTTGGATGGCTGCAACATCCACACCGTATTCGCTCATCCATCTGAAATGGGTGTCAATGGTTTGCTCATCGGCAGAGTCGTAAAGCTGAGCAGGTTCACCGTTGCCTAGCTTGTGGTCGCCGTCCCATTGGTACAGCTTGTCGTATTCTCGAACATCCGGCCACACTTGAATGCCAATGTCTTTAGCCGTACCGTTGCCCCAATGGCTCCAAGTCATGTTAAAGTGTGACTTTTCACCCGGGGTTGAAAACCATCCTTGGTAACCAGCGGCGACCTTGCCCACAATGTCTGAATCTGCCACAACCGCTGTAGCCATTGTCAGTAGATGAATTAGTTTCATTTTACGCTTTCTCTTTGAATAACATCTCCAAACTCGCATTCCCATGTCTATATATACTCCCACAGTCTCCGCATTCCGGCTAAATTAACCTTCAAAAGTCCCACCAAGATTGGTGCGGCTTAGTCAGACCCCGCATGGACTAATACTCGGACCGGACCCGCAAACTATGATTGTTTATTCCAGCTCTAATCGGTGTGGGATTGTTTGAACAGAACCCAGCTGATCATGGCGATCGTCATAGTGAATAAAGAAGGATCGGCATGGATTCTCGTATTGCTGTGGCACTTAGACGATTGAAAAGTGGGGTCGGTGCATGATACTACTGTGCATACCAGCCACTGGGTGGCGGATTGCTCGTCGTAGTTACCGGCTGGCCCAATTATCCGGATCAATACCCACCAGAGATGAGTCAATCGCTTAATTGATAAAATTTCCAGGCAAATGGTCATGAGATTATCAACGTTGAGAACGCGGGTGGTGCGGATCCCCGAGCGATCAATCTCCTCATCATTCATCCGCCACGCCCGCTCAACCCTTGTGCCTTATTTCACCCAGGAACAGAACCTGCATAGGCTGGGGCCTATCTCATGCATGGCAGGCTCTGAAACAACTTTATACTGTAGTATATCTCCGTCCGGCCGAATCTCAGATGGTTTGTCACCGCAATCATGGGGCCCGGTGGATATCGTTCTGCCGCAACCGATTGATTGGCAGGGGCATTTCGGTGCTTGCTCTAGACCCCACAAAGCGCAATGACGACTGTTTCAAAGCCGAGCAGACATTGACATTTGGCTCCAGTTCCACGCACGACGATCTTATTCAACCCCGCCTGATCGAAACAGCCCAACATGCATCTGCAGGCGTGTACACCCCGAAGACTCTAATCGTCTACATGCGTTCTGATAATAACACAGTCGATTCATCTAACACTGCTTGTCTAGTCTGCAAATCATGCTACTAGTCAGAGCAGAATCTGGTCTGGGGTGGGGACATTCACGACAGCCGTGCGGCTCGATAGCTTATGCAGGCACGCCGCACGCTCGTTAAACAATAATAATAAATCAAAATATACTATCTACCACTACTTGGAGGTGTCCAACACATATCGGCCAGCAATTTGGCCCTTCTCCATCAACTCGTAGACCTTTGCAAGTTCAGACAGGCCAACAATCTTGATTGGGGCCTCGATGTTGTGCAAAGCGGCGAGTTGAATGGCTTCGGCAGTATCGGCTCGGTTACCAACATAACTACCTCGCACGGTGATGGTCTTGACGACAGTGTCGAACACTGGGAACTTGGCCACAGCACCGGCTGGGAGACCAACCAACACAATGGTACCCATGGATCGGACGTACTCGGCAGAGGCAGTGATAGCAGCTTCAGCAACAGCCAAATGGATAACAGCGTGAGGACCACCACCAGTAAGTTGAACGACATCCTTCTTCAAGTCCTTGCTGGTTCGGAAGTCGACAAACGCCTCAGCACCGAGCTCCTTACAGAGCTTGGCCTTTTCGTCACCACCGTCGATACCCAACACACGGAAACCCATCACTTTGGCATACTGAATAGCCAAAGTACCTAGACCACCACCAGCACCGGTGATAGCTACCCATTGACCTGGTTGCGCATCACTGACCTTCAAACTCTTGTAAACGGTAATACCTGCACACAGAACTGGAGCAATCTTGGCAAGGTCGGTGCCCTTTGGAATCTTGGCAGCATGCACAGCATTGGCAGTAGCGTATTGTTGGAATGACCCATCATGGGTGTAACCAGACAAAACTGCACCTTCGCAATTGGATTCACCACCTCGCAAGCAGAATTCACAACCCAAACATGAGCCGTTCAACCACTTGATACCAGCATATTCGCCAATTTCAAAATTGGTGACACTGCTACCCTTGGCAACAACGACACCGGCACCTTCGTGACCACCAACCAATGGGTTCTTGGTTGGCAATGGCCAGTCACCCTTCCAGGCATGCAAATCAGTATGACAAACACCGGAGTATTTGACATTGATCAAGATTTCATGAGGCTCCGGGACTGGAACTGGAATATCCTTGTAGACCAATGGCCCACCGTTCTTTTCGAAAACAACTGCTTTTTGTGTCTTTGGAATGGACATTTTGTGATTGATGGAATAAAAAGAATAGGACCGCAAACCCGAGGGGGATTGAAGGCACTAATTTATACTTTGTGGAAACAAAGGGTTCGCCGTAAACCCAGCACTACGGAGGAGAAGCCCCTCTTGTGTGCCCTTGAAGCAAAAGTGGAACGATGTGCGCGCAGCTGCATGCAGCGCCCGGTGCGGCTGACGAACAAACAAACCCATATTCAATTTGATAATTGCCGGCTGCCGCCGTCAATAAGTAAACCGTCTTCTTCCGACCCGAATAACCCGGGTACTCACTCGGTGAAAAATCCGATCAGTCATTGACATGATACGAGATGAAAGACAGGTGGGAATAACGGTGTAGCAAGTAGCCAACTTTTCACATTGCCTTTCTGAGACACACACGCCACTCATACACCAAACACCGAGATCTGAGGTGACTTTTTTTTTGCACACGTTTTGACCCGAGAGTACCGTGTTACATTGAGACTACGAATCACCAGATTTGTGTATCGTGTAGTGCCGGGACATGGTACTTGGAGCCGTTTTTTCCGTTGGCTCTTGATTCCCAAGGGTGCGATGGAGTATTTTAAACAAAGCCCCGCATATCCGTTGTTCCGGAATGTACTACGATCGGGTTGAAAATTAGCAACAGCAGCCCCAACAAGTGTATACTTTCGGAATAATATGAAGCTTGTATTTACGTATTAAATATAATGTTGCATACTCACGTTAATGAATCCGGATAACCCTGAGTGTTGCAGACTGCACCCTGAATGCATGCCCATGCCGATGCCTGGCGCCCGGCCAATAAATAAGGTTGATCCATTGCGACCATCGCGACGATCGTGGCAACTCGACCACGATTAACCGGCTAAGAACCGCCTTTTCCGCCATTTAACAAATCCGACACCCGAGGGTTTATATATTTATTCATTAAACTGCATCAACAGAAGAAAAAGAGATTTCCGAATTCGATTCCGATGTGGGTGCATATTTTGATTAATTATGTCATTTCTGACTCTTCTTGTCTAGAGAACAAAAAAAACCTGAAACGAACCGCGGCCGGTTGCCATAGCAGCGCACCCCAATAGGTTCCAATTTTGCACTCACTAACCCGCCCTCACCTAAAGACAACCCTCAAACCTATCGAATTCCGAGCTTGAATTTATACACACTAGTCGCACCACACATGGATAGGACGTATTCCGAATCCCAAAGGATGACTTTTTCGCCGCCGCTTGCAAACGGATACGACGGGTTCAACCAAGTCAAAAACCCGAATCAGTATTTGGAGGCACCGCCGACCATCAACAACGCCAACGGCAACATGTACAACCTGGATATCGCCACAGGATCGTATTTCGACATTTCGCCGATGCTCAATATTCAAGACCCAACCGCCATGCATTACCTGGTCCAAACGTCGATAGCCGAGGCCCAGGGGTACCGGGTTTTGTCTTACCAAGAGTTGGACGAAGCCAAGAAGGTTTGTTTTTTTGAAGATAGAAACTGCTAACGAAGAACCCAACAGGAGCGATTAGTATTACAGAATAGACGAGACGATTTGATACACAAGCTGAATATGGAGACGAAGCTCAAAGACGCTGCGTCGTCGCTCAGCAAGCTGTCCGATGACAAGGAACGGCGGTCATTTATCTTCAACAAGAAACGAATGTCAAAAGCGGACGAAGAAGTCAGTGTGTCCAGTCGTCGGATCTCTACTCTGGAGGTGGAAATCAGCCAACTAACTGAACGAATGGATTTGATTGATACCAAAATTTTAAAGCATAATGTGGGGGTGCTGGCATTGACCCACCAATCGTCCGATTCATCGTCAGCACGAGTCTATGATCAGCATATAAAAGAACAGAATCGATCAGCTAGCGGCGGTGTTCAGGTTCATGCAGCGACTGATCGAATGATGCGGCATTCACGAGTGCCTGATCAAGGGCTTGTTGATCAAATGATTGGCAATATTGCTGAGTGCTTGGACGAGCCGGTGCAGCAGCAGACCGAATCGAACAAGCAGCAATACCTGAACGATCTGGTCAACACCATTATTTATCAATACGACAGCATACGGAACGATTACTCGTACAAGGAATCACAGCATGAAGAGATGAGGCAGGTTATTTATGAAGCCATTTACCACATGGCCCCTGATACAGGAACCGTAGATGACAA
Source organism: Blastobotrys parvus (assembly GCA_030564285.1). Classification (NCBI taxonomy): domain Eukaryota; kingdom Fungi; phylum Ascomycota; class Dipodascomycetes; order Dipodascales; family Trichomonascaceae; genus Blastobotrys; species Blastobotrys parvus. Next base: position 61,918 of record JAJLUP010000050.1, read on the forward strand.
CGTGGACACTTCGGGACTGCGAGCACAACTCCATGAAGCCATGCAGATATACAGGTCATCAATGGGTTCAGAAGACAACAGTAACAGCAAAGTCAAGAACCTGCTAAATCAGCAGTTGGAATCGTTGACGATATCGTACGAACAGAATCGAACCGAATTGGAAAAGTTTGAGCTCGAGAATGTGGATTTGAAGACGAATTTGCGGGATATGCGGTTCAAATCTCAAGCCCAGGTACAAGAGTTGGAGAACGAACTAAAGGCCAATCAGGAACGGGTTTCGGAATGGAAAGAACGATGTGAGACATTAAAAAGTGAGTTGGAGAGCGTGGTGAGGAGTCTGGAAGACTTGACAAGACAGACGGTGGAATATGAATCAGAACGACAAAAGCTGGAAGCTAGGGTGAGTGATTTGCAAAACCAAGTGTTTGAAAAGGGCAAAACGAATCTGGACAGAAGAGTCTCGATGGCGTTGGACGATCCGGCGAGAAGCCGCAGCATCGCCGTTGGAGCAGGGGTGTCAACCCCTGCTCACGAACCGTCATCGGTGGCGATCTTACGACATGAGTTCAAACGCATCGTCATGGATATGAATTCCAATCATACCCAGGCATTAAAAAAGGAACAGGCTGAGAAGAAACGGCTGGAGTCGTTGCTGAGGTCGATAAAGACTTCTAGTTATGCGGCGACCATTCCGCCCGGCAAGCTCGAATCGTTAGGAGTTGTATGATTGTATAAATATTACTGCTATTTACGCGCCTTTTTACGCGGATGAAGCAGAGTGTCTTCCGTTACTGCACCAGACCGTTTGCTTCCCGGGTACGACGATGCCTTGATGTCGTTGTCCTCGTTGGAGATGCGGCGATTTGGGTATTCATACGACTGGCCCTCAAACACGTTCTGGGTGACTTTTGGCTGTTCGGTGAAATATGCATGAGCCAATGCTTCGCTAGCCGAAATGCGCTTTGATGGGTCGTACTCCAGAAGCGAACATAGCAGTTGGAATCCATTGTGGTTGGATCCACCGATGGTATGATACCATGTTTCGAAGCTGGATGGATATGTCTTCATGCTTTGTAGTGATGCGTATTCAGGATATTTTGGTAGGGATGGCCACTTGTCCACTGTTGGTGTGCCCAGGATCTCCATTACTTTTTGAGTCTGGTTTCGTTGAAATGGTACGTTTTTCTTGTCCATTTTAGCCTCCTCGCCCTTGAATATGGGCCGTAATGCTAGCAGTTCGGCAAAAATACATCCCACTGCCCACAAGTCAATAGCTGGTGTATAATGCCGGGCACCCAGCAACAGCTCAGGGGCTCGATACCATATTGTTACTACGACCTTGTCTCCTGCAAATAGCGACTGCAAAGGGTCGTGGAAGAGCCGGGCCAAGCCCAAATCCCCGATTTTCACCGTTCCTTCTGCAGTCACCATAATATTTGCGGGTTTCAAGTCGCGATGCAGCACCCAGTTTTGATGCAGATACGACAACCCGTTGAGCAGTTGCCACAGAACGCTTTTCACTGTCGATTCCGGAATGGGTCTTCTTTCAGGATGCGAATGGAAATGAATGATCTGTAGTAGGTCGTGTTCGGCGTAATCAAACACCATATAAATAGATTTCTCCTCCAGAATCGTCTCCACTAGGTTGATAACGTTCAAGTGGTTCAACTCCCTGCATAGGGCCATTTCTCTACATGCGGATTGCGAAATGCCTGTATAGTTGACCACTTCGCCTTCTTTATCTGCTTTGAATTTTTTGATTGCATATATGCCGCTTTTGGTCCGCTTCGAACGCGCCTTGTATACGCTTGATCATGTTAGCCATACTGAAAGAACAAAACATACCGTCCATAGGTGCCAGCGGCGATATATCCAACAATGTCGTACTTGTCCAGCACTTTGATCCGCTCCCTATCCTTCCGGGCCTTGTAGGCAGCCAGTGGGTTTGCGACGAGCGGCGGCATTTGGTACAGAGTGTGTTGTGGTGAGGGAGTCCCAATGGTCTTTGGGTGGTGGTGGAGGTGGCCACCGGGTCGTGCCGAGTGCGATTTTTTCTGGAGAGCCGACTGCCCAGTAGTGGATTTAGTATAATTGTTGTACATTGTCGGTTAGTATGCAGATTTGACTTCAGAATAATGGTAATGGTAGGATCAATGCTGTAATAGGATCAATGCTGTAAATATGCCGAAAAAAATGAGATGCGATCCGATGCAAGGTCTATAGTATGCCAATGGGGGTGGTCAAAGACTTGAGGACAAGCTCTTTGAATGCAAAATTTATACAAAAATGAGTGGTTATCCGGGCTCCCTCCGTCAATAATGGGATCTATGAGATCAGCTGTGAATGTGTTACAGATCAAGATTTTTTTTGTTGTGGGCTTTTTATTTGTTGAACCCGCCCCGAGCCGGGTTCTTTACCCCCCTCCAAGCTGATAAAATGATGCACTTGGTGGCAGCAGGATTATTGGCGGCTGCCACGATATGCGTGCTGGCAGCTCGATTCATCCCGCAATTAACCCCGTTTTTGTACTACGGCAAGACAGCACGGGATGACGTGCACTGGTTGTTCCGGATCACGGTGCCCAAGCGGTGGTTTCTGCATTTCTACGTGGTTAGTGTGGTGGGGACTTTAGCGGTCTGGCGGACCCACTGGAGTTCAGCTCTGATGTTGGTACAGGGAGTTAGGCGGCTAGTTGAGACGTATCAAGAGCCGTCCAGCACTGCGCGTATCCATGTGTCACATTATTTGGTTGGGCTAGTGTTTTATTCAGTCCAAGCAGTGTCTGTGTCGGGTTGTTCTGCTCAAACAAGCTATGGTGCACTAGTTCTTTTTGCGGTGAGCTCGGCGGTGCAGTGGCACGCCCACCGACATCTAGCATCATTGAAAAAGTACTCTCTGCCGACTGCTGGGCTGTTTCGTTTTGCCGCATGCCCTCATTATACTGCAGAATTGGGCATTTATGCAGCTCTGGCATGGCTCTGTCCGAATCCAGTGTCGATAGCGTCTGTGGTGTGGGTCGCGGTCAATCTATCTGTTTCAGCCGAGCAGAGCTGGATCTACTATGGTCGGTTTGAAGGTCGCCCCAAATACGCCTTCATCCCTGGTGTTTTCTAGTGTTTTTGTACTTATATATTGTGGCAGCTCTGTCTTTTGGGGTGCCTGTGAAGCAAAATGCTGCCTTCACCGTCAAGCGCAACGATCACCTCATTTTATACCGTAGCCGAGCGCAAATGCGCCGCGGCAAGCCGCAGCGCCGCCGCTCCAAACCGCGCCCACGGGTGGTTCATCAACCGATCAGTCGATGACACACCGTATCTGTGTCTGTTTGCAAAGCTGACCCAGGTACTGTACAACAAGTGCACGCTGGCGTTCATCGTGCTCGCCATGTACATGCAGGTATTTGGATCGCTGGTGCAATGGGGGCTGGGGTTTGCCGAGCAGGTGACGCTAGCCAACTGTGTCAACAATTCAGTTGTTTCCGACGCTCAGGACGGCCCGCTGGTGGCGGCGATGCTCCAGAACGCGCTGTCATCGCAGATTAAGCTCGGCATTGACACCGCCAACCAGCAGGCCCTCGACGTGATGAACAGCACCGTGGGCAACGCCCAAGCCCAGGTGATGGCGTATGTGCAGTTATTAGCGAATGCGTACGACTCAGTAGCCCGCAGTAGCGTGGACACTGGGTATCTGCAGGCGACCAACGCCACAATGTCTCTGCACTCATGGATGGACGCCGCTCTTTCCAGTGCGATCGCCAACACGCAACAAAGCATTGACAAGCTGAATGATACTCTAACTACCTTGCAGGTGGATCTAAATAGCTCGCTGTTCAGCAGCAGCCAGCTCAGCAATGTAACCGACATCTCGCTCAACGCGTTCAACATCAGCAGCCCCACCGACGTTTCGGCCAGCCTGTCCACCCTGTACGGCCAGTCCAATTTTGGGTTCCAGATCATTGCCAACCGCAGCATATCCTCAATATACTCGTTCTCACTTCCAACCACAGCCGATAAGTTCGACCCTGGCACACTGGGCACACCGGCCAGTATCAATGCCACCGCCGCCGCATGCCCTGTGGCGGGCCAGATCGCGGCCGCATACGGCAAGATGGGCAGCTCCGTAGTGCAGGTGCGGCGCAACTGCGTGGCCACTGCGGTTGTTATGGCCGTGCTGGTGCTGATCGCCAGCGTTATCCAGGAGCTGTACGCATGGAACCGCACGCTGCAGCAGGCCAAGGCACTCGAGACGCTGGGCGGGTTCCAAGACGCAGTGGAGAACATGGCCAAAGCGCGCCATCCCGTGGTGAGCCTTATTGGCGAGCGGCTCTCGCGTCATGCGCGGTGCGACCGGGCCCGGGTGCTGATAGTGTGGAGCGTGCATTATGCCCTGTCATCCTCGGCATTGGCTCTGGCTGCCATCGGCACATACCTGCTGCTAGTGTATATCATGCAGATATCCATCCTGGCTCCGCTGCACCCTACGCAGTTCAACACGGCGGCTCTCATCACAAACACGGCAATATCAGCATGGGGTGAAAGTGTGAACTCGGTCATCGCAAATACAGAACAGACTACCAACTCGCAGCTGCAGAAATGGTATGCCAGTGCAAACAGCCATCTGTATGCTGCAGCGGTCGACTGCTCGACGCAAATGTGGCAGAGTCTGCATTCATCCGAACTGGCAGTGTTGAATCTGCCAAACATCACCACTTCGCCGGTGAATCAAATGGCGTACACCCCAGTGACGTTCGCCCGGCTAGACACAGCGTCATTGGTAATCCCGGCTGGCTCTGGAATCACCTACGATGACAGCCTCGCCGATATGGCCAAAGCATTCGACCGGTTTACCGCCGCACATATGCAGGTTGGCGTCTGCCTGTTCTGCGTATGGCTCGCCATCATTCTCGGCACCAGCATCTTTTCAATTGTTAAATTTCGATATTACTAAATACAAAAACAGACTACTTCGCTGCCGAGGACCGGCCGCCGACGGTGGCCAGCTTTTCCAACGACTTGTGGTCGATTTCCAGCTCCGGAACCGCATACTTGCCGGCTCGCTGCGGCTTAGGTAGGAACCCAATGGCGTTCAACCAGGCAATGTACACACCCATGAGCTTGGCGTCGACTCCGGCACCGTGAGACCAGTCCTTACTGCCAGCTTCGGCATCCTTCTTCAACGAGGATCGGGCGTTGGTGTCGTCCAGTTCAGGAGCCTTGGTGGACTGTGGCAAGTCATCCAGAACGAAATGCAGCAACGGATACAACGCATTGTCGTTGTGGTCCACCACATATTGCTCAAGAGCCACCCGCCATGGAATGTAGTCAGTGGTAGCAACTTTGTAGCCGAAATCAGCCAATGCACCCAAAAACTCGTTGAACCGCAATCGAGGATGCGAAGTGACATGTGCCACAACCAGTTGGTCTGGATGGGACGGGTGCAATGCACTAGAAGTGACCACTCGTGCCACATGGTCCACAGGAACCATGTTCACCGTGTTGTAGATATCCGGAACCAATCCCAGCTGGATACATCCCTTGACCATACGTAGCAAGAAATCATCAGTAGATGATACACCAGAGTTGGAATCACCAGTAACGTATCCAGGCCGCACGATCGTGCCGCGCAGGCCGTTACGTTCCGCCGCACGGATGATATGTTCAGCCGCCCACTTGGATTGACCATACCCGTTGCCCAACCCGGTTCGCGAGCCTTCCAAATCGTCGGATTCTGGGATCCCTGCACCACCTTCAGCGATAATCTTGTCGGACAGCGTCACATAATGGTCCACATCAACAGCCGAGGTCGACGACACAAAGGTAAAGTACTTGGGCTTGCCAGAAGCACAGAGTTCCATTACGTTGACAGTACCGACAACATTTGGACCTCGCAGCGTGGAATACGGATACACCCAGTGGACCAATGCACCGTTGTGAATGATCAAGTCGACATGTCCGCATAGCGCAGACCATTCTTCACTTGCCAGCCCGAAATGCGGCTTCTCCAAATCACCAATAACAGGCTCAATCTTGGCGGCATATTCATCCTTCCACACACCAAATGCAATGCCACTGTTCTTGATTCGCTCCATACCCTTTTGCTTATCAGCTGCTCGAACATGGGCATAGATCTTGGTGATGTTGCCTCGCTCCAGCAAATCCCGCACAATAAACGACCCCAAGAACCCAGTAGCACCAGTAAGGAACACACTACCACCAGTAAACGCGCCACTAGGCGAAACATAGCTTGGCAGATCCTTGATCAAGGTGTCGGCGTCCTTGGCATAGTCAACCACTGGCGCCGCACTAGGTGTCTCAGCCTCAAACGTCAGCTCGCCACGCTTCAACTTTTCAATCTCAGCAGCAAACCCAGCGATTGTTGGCTCTTTGAAAATTAGCCCCAACGGCACCTCAATAGCCAGCCGCTTTCGCAGTTCGAAAATCATCCGTGTGGCTAGAATAGAGTGTCCACCAAGGTCAAAGAACGAGTCCTGCGGCTCAACGGACACCGGCTTTTGCGGTAGGATACCCAACCACAACTCCAGGACCTCGGCTTCCACAGTGCTGAACTGAGCAGTGCTGGATGCTGGTTGCGACACCGCAGCCAACTTGGCAGTATCTGGGAACGGCAATGCTGGCTTGTCGACCTTTCCGTTTGGATTCAGCGGCATCTGGCCCAACGGCACAATCACCGTTGGCACGGCATACGCAGGAAGCTTGGTCTTGAGATATGTCTTGATATCCTTGATTAGTTTTTGATACTTGACAATCCCAGACACAACAGCATCTTCATCTTCTTGCGTCTCGGTAGCAAAAGATTCCGCATGTTGAGGCACAATATACGAAATCAAAACAGGCTCTTCGTCCTTATCTCGTCGCACCAAAGTCACGTTTTCACGGACATTTGGATGCTGTGACAGGTGAGTGTCAATCTCGCCAAGCTCGATTCTGAACCCTCGAATCTTGATCTGATCGTCAGCTCGTCCGCTGCACTCGACATTACCGTCCGGCCGATATCGACCAAGATCCCCTGTTCGATACATTCGGTCTCGAGGACCAAACCAGTGTGCTCGCCATGGCTCACTGCCTGGGTTCTTCTCGGCCCAATCTTCCGGATTAGTGAACCAATTGGTGATAAACTTTTCTGCAGTCAGCTCTGGAAGCTGCAAATACCCTTCAGCAAGCCCACCAGCTCGAACGTAAATCTCACCCACTTCGCCAATACCGCAAGTTTGCTTTCGGTCGTGCCGATTGACCACCAACAGCTGCACATCAAGCATACCCTTGCCGGCTGGCATGACATCCTTTTCACTTTTCAAAAATGCCGGGTCCTTCGCCAACGGCGCGACCTCAAAGTACGACACGGACCGCTGCGTTTCGGTGGTACCGTACATATTAACAATTGCGACATTTCGTGCCAGCGATTGCAGCCGCATGATATCCCGCTTTGTCAGAATATCCCCAACAAAGAAAGCATGGTGCAACGAACCAAATTCGGCAGTAGCTTGAGCGCTGAGCAGCTGGCCCATAGCTGGCGTGAGATGGGTCACAGTAGCACCGTACTTGCCCATCCATTCGGCCAGTTGACCAGGAGTACCAATATCTTCTGAAGTTGGCACCAACAATTGGGCACCCAAGAACAATGGGGTGAAAATGTCTCGCTGAATTGGATCGTGCGCAATGCCACTCAACATCGTGAACTTGTCCTGGTTGCTCAGCCCAAAAGTCTTTGCCATCCATGGGAAGTAATAGGTAAGAGAGAAATGTCGACCTCTGACACCCTTTGGAACACCTTCCGACCCGGAAGTGAACGACAAGGTCGGGTTGCAATCTGGTCCCACGACCACACCAGTGCCCTGAGCCTTGTGCGGCTGAGCGGCGGCCAATACATCTTCTCCGCCTTCACCACCCCCAGTCAACGACCCGTCAGCATGGATCTCCAGTGCAGAAACTGTTGTCTTTAATGTAAGCTCGTTGGCAACGTATTCTTTGACCAAATCCGACAAGAGACCGGCCTTCTTCAGCACCACGAGAGCTTGCGGCTTGGCCACAGACAGGTAAATATTCTGTCTTGCCGGTGGATATGCCGGATCAATGACAGAAAAGGTAGCACCAGCCTTCAACACACCCATCACAGCGACAACCAAATCCACACCTCTGTACGCATATACCATGACCACATCGCCAATCTTGATTCCAGATTGAACCAAATGGTGAGCTAGTACATTCGAAGCTTCATCAATTGCCCGATACGAAAATGTGGAACCGGCAGTCTCTACCACACACGGTCGGTCCGGATGCTTAGCGGCATTTTCTGAGAAAATGTCATGAATGGCTCCGCGGAATTCGCCCCAGTTCAAATTGGTGGTTGGATCTGGAAGCTTGGCAACTTGAGCCTCAGTGATCAGGCTAATCTTACCAATTGGCAATGCAGGGTCGGATCTCATGACCTGGTCAAGCTGGTCAACAAGAATGACCATTCTGTCACGCTTGAATAGTAACGAATTGTAGTGTACTGTAATTTTGCCATTGTCGAGATACATGCTCAGATCGGTCGGTCGATCCGGAGATGCACCATACAACCCATGCAAAGAGGTTGGACGAAGGAAAGCCGATCTAAATAAAGATACATCTGATCCACCCAATGCAGCTACCAATTGACTATATTCCACAGGAGTGACATCCTTGGAAGCCTCGTCAATCAGTTGTTGCAGCGTCGTCTCGCCAGAGGCTGCTGATGTTCTGAACACAAACGGAGTTTTGTCTGCAGTATTGGTGCCAATCACGATATCTTCGTCACCAGTAAGTCTAAATAGCAACAATGCAAATGCTGCCAATCCGGTACTGAAACCCTTGGCGGTCGCTTCGGCCGACAATGTCGTTTCGTATGTCGACTCGACTACCTTGTTATCCGCCGGCCGTACATAATCGAATGGAAGCACTGACAAGGTGCAATTCTTCAGCTTGGATACCCACTCTTCCAAACTCTGATCTTAGTTAGCCTTTTTGCTTTCTGGAACGTTTTGTCCATACCATTGTTAGGTTAATCGTGGATCGATGACTCTTAGTGGAGGGTATGAATGAAATTTTGCTTTATGATGCATCGCACAAGTGTCACAACGTTCGTGGCACAACAACCCCACACTGTATCTTGGTAAATATTCGTATATTATCAATGACAATTATCTTGTAGAATCAATTTCAATACAGTTAAGGAAAATATTAATACCGAAAACACGGAATCCACCTGTTGTTGTTGGGGGTGAGGTATTGCTCGACAAACAATGACGACGTCAGCACAAATTTGTTCCTTTCACAACATTGTTCTTCACAACATCAATGGCGGCGCGAAAGCTTCAGCAGTACGACCAGAAGGAAGCGTGCAAATAGCTAACAATGATTCAGGGAAATGGACCGGGTGTTCAAACGAGTGGCCGAAGGGGTCACTGCGTTTGATTTCATCTATGAAAAAGTCCAGCAATCGACCAACCAATCGCAGAAGGAAAAGCTTGAACAGGTATGTGGCAGCCGAACAACTCAGCTAACAGCGCACCAGGACTTGAAACGAGAAATCAAAAAGCTGCAGCGATTACGAGACCAAATCAAAACATGGATGGGATCCAACGAAGTCAAGGATAAAAAGGCGCTGGTGGAGCAGCGGAAACTGATTGAAACGGAGATGGAACGATTCAAAGCATGCGAAAAGGAGATGAAGACAAAAGCATACAGCAAAGAAGGACTCACCAGCACCAAACAGGATCCTCGCGAAAAGGAGAAGCAGGATACATGCAACTTTTTGCAGACCATGCTGGAGGAATTGGAGCATCAAGTCGAAACACTGGAAGCCGAATCTGAAAGCGTATCGTCAACAATGAAGAAAGGACGCAAAGACACTGCCAAAGCGGAACGGATAGCGGAAATGGACCATGCCATGGAACGACATAAATGGCATCAGGACAAGATGGAGATTATGATGCGCATGATTGAAAATGGAACCCTGGCCACCGACTCGGTTAAAGACTTGCGAGAGGACATTAAATACTATGTCGATTCCAACCGAGATGCCGATTTTGCAGAGGATGAAGAAATCTACGACGAATTGAACCTCGATGAAGATGACGAGAATTTGCCGGAAATCGAATATGAAGAAGAAAGCAAGTCTCTAGAAGATTTGGCGGCGGATCCGACCCCCATTGTTAGTGCCCAAGTGCCTCCTCCTCCTGTTGCTCCTCCAACGATATCCAACACTCCTCGAAAGCCTCAAACACCGACATCTGTTCCTTCAGCACCGGCAAATATGAGCATGAAGCCTGCAGTGGTTCCTCCAAAAACCGACATGAAGTATTCTGCTGCAGCATCAACAATACTCCAGGGCTTGAGTCCGCTGCCTCCTCCGCCGAAACAGGAGCCTCCAGCCAACGCTCAACAGGTCGCCGCGTCGGTGTCGTCAACTACTACTACTGCTACAACAAGTACCCCAACCACACCAGCAAATGCCCCTACTGCTCCATGGGCCGCTGCTGACAATATCAAGCAGCAAGATGGGACTGCAAGTCCATCATTGCCAGCAGCAGCCCCAGTAGCTCCACCAGCAGCAGCAGCAGCAGCTGCCGCTTCTGCACCACCACCTCAATCATCCATGGCATTGGAAATTCCATCGGCACCTCAAGTAACATTACCTCCAGGACTGCAGGACCTGGTCAATTCATTCGACGCGGCCCGGAAACGTATCGGCAATCCGCCAGCAATTACTACAATTGCCAAATTGTTGAGTACGAGTTATATGAATTGCCCGGATTCAAGTCTCGCTGATAAGCCTCATTATTATCATCCCGAGTCCCCGTTTCCAACCCCCGGATACTATCCGCAAGAACCGATCCAGGGTCTTGATGATGATGACACGGTAGGACGCATGGATGTTGACACTTTGTTTTATATTTTCTATTATCGACAGGGAACGTATCAACAGTATGTGGCAGCCAAGGAGCTCAAGAAACGGTCATGGCGATTCCACAAACGGTTTCTGACATGGTTTCAACGCCACGAAGAACCAAAGACAATTACAAACGATTTTGAACAAGGCACATATCGATACTTCGACTTTGAAGGCTTGTGGTTACAGAGAAGAAAGTCAAACTTCAAGTTTGAATACCAGTTTCTGGAAGATGAAATTTGAAATTTCAGTAACTTTTTTCATAATCTATACACACAAAACCAATAAATAATTATTTTCTCTTGTCATCATTTTACGACTTTCGAAATTCAGACAACACTGGATAAATAGCTTCAAAAGCAGCATAAATCTCCTCTCGCTGTTTGGCACCGGTCAACACAATCTTTCCCGACACAAAAATCAATAGCACAATCTTGGGCCGCACCATTCGATAAATCAAGCCCGGAAACAGTTCCGGTTCATAAGACGAGAAAGTGCCGTGGGCAAATGCCAAACCTTCCAAACGAATTGGGAATTTGACATCGCAAGACCCCACGATGTTTTGAATCTTGAAATCGGTAAACTTGGCATTGAACCCCAGCTTTTGGATAATTCGGGCATACTTTCGCGATGCTAGTTTGGAATCGTCTTCAGACTTTGCACCGGTCACCACCATCTTACCCGAAGCAAAGATCAACGCAGTAGTTTTCGGCTCTCGGATTCGCATAATCACGGCCGCAAATCGCTGGTATTTCAGTTAGTACAATCGTTAAGAGCAAAAATATACCTTTGGATTGTATTCGGCATTACGAGCATGCAACGCAATAGTCTTCAAATCCAACCGGCAGTCCAGGTTAACAGTGGCCACGATATTCTGCAACGTCGGCACTATGCCAGAAGCATTTTCTTCCCCTTCTTCTTCCTTGGACTCTTCCTTCACTTTTTCAATCGGCTGTGATAGTTGGTCATCCTGGAACGAGAGTTGTGGATTGTTGGAAACAAATGCTTTGGCTTGAGCGGCGGTTGTTGGTACGGCAAGAGCATCCATTATTTTTCTTTTTCTTTTTCTATGCTACAAAGGAACGTATTATGGTATTCAGAGTAAAACAAATGAATGCCACCCTGTTGTTGAAGTTTTGAGTTGTGTGCGTGTGTAAAGTGCAGTGATGATATTAGTGAGGTATCAAGTCCCAAAGCCCGCCTGAGATTTTTTGAAAAATTTCGGGAGGGGGGAATCGCGCTCTATTTATATTGTCGGGGGTTGGGAGCAATCGGGACAAAATTTTCTTCGGGGCGTGTTTTGCCACCTGCCACTTGACACGCACTGCCATGGCGCGTAGGTTGCAGCTGCCGCATTTGTTAGGTTGTAGGCAAAAAATTTAGATCAGTGGATGCGTCGCATTCAGTACTTTATATAGGATTCAAAATCTGGGCAGATCTCAAATATTTAGTAACCAAAAGATCTCCAAAAACTGATAGTGGCAAAAAGTCACGTGGCGGGGTCGGTGAAATTTTTTTTGTTTTCCGGGTACCCGCTCGGAAGAAGGAGCACAAGGGTGGCGGGCGCTCGCGCCCGCGCTGTAATCAAGGAGTGCGAGAGTTTTTTTTGTGTTTTATTGTCCCTTCATTGAACGCGTCTCTACAGTAGCAAACGCAGCGATGGACCGCCATTTGGCATTATTGCCACTGGCTGAGGAATATTTGGATGCTTGTAAACGATGTAGCGATCCGATACGCTACAAATCTATGGTACGAGCAGCGTGCAAAGTGCTGTATGCAGTGATAAACGATAAGAATAGCCCCATAAACGCCCAGGTGCAGGCGCGGATCCTGCTGGCACACGCCCTGATAAGCGAAACAGGGTACACGGAGCAGGTTGAGGATGTGGCGTCTCGGGGCATCCAAGACGCGTCCATGGCGAGGCTGTACCGGGACAAGCTGGAACTAGATGCAGTTCTTGGGATTGGATCCAAAGGTGTCGCGTTTGGGGCCGCAGTCAGTGATGCCCGGTCTTTACAGGACGAACGGCTAGTGTATATGCTTCAGCTGTTGCGGATACGAAGGTATTGGAACAGCCGCAATTCCAAAGAAGTCAAGGAACTAGTAGAATGTTTTCGCGATTTGCAACAGGACCAATTGGTTGCGATTAAATATTTAGCCCTGGTGATGGAAAGTTGGTATCATCTACAACATGGCCATATAGATTTGGCAGAAAAATGTCTAGGCATGATGAAAGAGGAGGACATGGCTATCTGTCCTCCTCAATACCATGCTATGAAGACCATGGCATTGTTACAATGTTCATTGCAACGGGGCAATGTACCTACAGACTGGACGGTTGATCCGACCAGTATCAATGTGGATGGATCTGTGTATATTACGACGTTTCAAAATACCACAGTGCATATTGAGTGGATGCCTCGACAGGATGTGGTTGTGGTGATTTCGCTATTGCAGGCCGTGGCGTATTTGCATAATGATCTTGCCAAGGCAGTGCCTTGTTTGAACCAGGCACTGAAACAGTTAGATAGTTGTACTCTGATTGGCATGACGCATCAGCGTCTGGAACAGCAGAAATTCCACCACCGGCTGCGGAGCATTATCCAGGAATACCTGATTTGCGCCCAGTTCAACGTCAACCAATGGGAAAAGGTGGTTCTGGATTCCCCAAATGCGTACCTCCACGGCTGCTACAACCAGGCTCGTGGAAACCACGACCTGGCCAAGCAGTACTACGAACAGGTACGCCAGACCTCCACCGACCGCAAAAACGACGAAGAATACATCATGGCCACCGCAAACTTGCTCCTCCTGGGCAACATGCGAAGTGAGACCGCGGGTGAGCCGCACACGGCTACTGCGCTCAAGCAGGAGCTGAGCGAGCTGTGTCCGCAGCATCCGTCGCAACTGGTCCGATTTGTGTGGTATCTAGTCGATTGCATCTATAATGGCGGCGATATTCGGCAGGTCGCCAGCCGCATTAAACATCTGAAAAGCATGCAGCTGCGGTGCATCAGCTCAGCTGTTACGATTCCGTACAGCAAGGTAGAGCCGACAGCTGGCAGCACGTCACAGCTCGAGTCTGCATTTGCCAATACGTTCCACAGCGGCAAGGCCATCTCGTCAATGATGTGGGTGCGGGTCAGCGCTTTGCTGCGGAAACAACGGTACCAGGACGTGGCTCGCACTGCGTGCGGCGGCGGCGCCGCCGCGTACCAGGAGCTTATTCAAAAGAGCCAATTTTACGATCACAAGCTGGTCGATCCGCCACAGATTATCCAGTTGATTAGCCAGCAGATTAATATGTAAGATTAGTACTATTTGCGGCGGCGATTTCCGTGGCGTCCATGGCCATCACCACGTCTGCATATGCCGCAGCCACATGTGGATCGTCCATCAAATGTTTTTCGTTTTCTCGTTGATGTTTCCAATATTGTGCATATCTCTCACTGAGGTGCTCATCATGGCTGACTCCCTCATCTACCCCAGTAGTGAGCATGACGTTGGCATTGGCTTGATTCAAGTTGGCCACGATCTGTTGCACCTTTTCCTCCGGCGACAAATCTCCCAGATCGAACAATCGTCCCGTATTGCTCAAGAACAACAATACCCCCAGCACCGCATGCATCAGCACCAACAAACCGGTGCGTCTTTTACTCATATTCCAATAGGCCCAATCTACTTCTAGTGCCGTCTTGGCTTTCTCAACGCTGCTCACTGGATAGGTCAGCATGGAGTAACAATCAAACCCAAAAATCAACCCTATTAACACCACCCCCAAGAACCGCCATTGGCGGCAATTCCGAAGACTCGTTGCAACCAACACCGACACAATGGCCACACCATATGGCACGCATACTCGCGGCAAGTTGTACAACAAGAACGATTGTACGTCGGTGGTGTTGCACCATTCACACAGCTCTAGCGCCGGCCCGTGCAGCGCGTAGAGGTTGCGCCCGTTCTGTGATTGCAGTCGACTGATCAACAGCTCCTTAGCTTCGGGCAGCACCTCGACATATAGCAACTTGCGCAATCGTGACCCAAGCACATCTCCAGGCGATTGGATGCGACTGCCGGTTTGAATAAATATATTCGGTGATGCATCGACCAGCAGCACCTCTACGACGGCAGCAATGCCCAATAACCCAATGAACACCACCACAATCGGCGCAATGGGGCGCGTTTTGACACGCTGCATTTGGTTATACCATTTTCTCGATTGATAGAACAGCGGGGGAAGTATGAATACTAATATGCCTCGCAGTGACTGAATGATCTCCAGCAGCCCTACCAGATCGTTGAGCAGTCCCATTTTACGGTGGGTGATAAATTGAGGGTGGGAGGATGGATTACACCAA
The DNA here is from genome assembly GCA_030564285.1 of Blastobotrys parvus. Lineage (NCBI taxonomy): Eukaryota > Fungi > Ascomycota > Dipodascomycetes > Dipodascales > Trichomonascaceae > Blastobotrys > Blastobotrys parvus. The sequence continues at coordinate 77,205 of JAJLUP010000050.1, forward strand.
ACCTAAACTAAACTACACAGGGTATCTAACACTGCGTGTGGATCGAGTAAATGGTACTTGGCCGTGGTCATTTTGGACGGCGGCCCTACTGTCACTGGAAATATTCCGTCGCCAGGCGTTTCTAACAACGCCTTGAACATGTCCTCGTCGGTGAAATCGTCGCCTAGACAAATGACAAAGTCAACGTCGGCGCCTTGTTCCCTGAGAATGCGCCTCACAATCTCGCCCTTGTTGAATTGCCGCGGACGAACTTCGACGTTTGCCTTGCCCGACATGACTTCTAGTCCGTAGTTTTCGGCTACTGTTTCTTCGAGATGATGCCGTAGCGATTTGGCCTGGAACAGGCCAAATTCGGGGTCCGCTCGACGATAGTGCCACGTTAGTGCAGCCCGTTTATGCTCGATGCTGCTGCCCTGGGTCCGCTCGGTGTATGACTGGAGCACGTCGTAGACGAGCTTCTGCCAGCTCATGTCGAACTTCTGGGCCAAATTGGACCATTCATGGTTGCCAGCCTCCTTCAAAAAGCATCCATGTTCAGCACTGAACGACAATTTTGCGTTTTTGGCCCCAAGCCACCGATCCAAAAACTCGCTATCTCGTCCAGAAATCACCCATACAATGTTGTTTGGATCCTCCGTGAGCCGCTCCAGTACCCCATAAAGTCTCGATGACGGGATTGCGGCACTGGGCTCCTTGACAATCGGAGTCAACGTGCCGTCATAGTCAAACAAAAACAGCCGTTTTCGGGCCTTGCCGTACTGCTCCACCAGCAAATCTTGATCAAGCATCGGTGTGACATGCGATCGATCGTGTGCACTCAGGTTGTGCATCAGTCTAGAAATAAATAGTTTGACCCAATGTTGAACAGTGTTGGAGGTGACGGATCGATACAAACTGTGTTGCCGGGCCGCCTTGTCCCGCTCCGATGCATGAAGACATTCATTGATTGTGGCCGCAACTTCAGTGGCATCCCATGGATTCACCTGGATCGCCGCATCTAGGCTTCCAGTAGTACCTGTGAACTCGGAAAGAATCACTGGGCTTTTATTGTGCTTTTGACAAACCACAAATTCCAGCGACGTCGTGTTCATGCCATCTCGAACACTGGTGATCAACCCCAGATCGGCAACTCGCAGCAGTGCCAGATACTCGTCCCGAGCAATATGCCGAGGATAATGATGGACAGGCGCAAAATGCAACTGACCATACGTGCCATTGATATGGGACATTAATTCCGACACTTTGTTGTCAACGACCGAGGTGGTATTGCCATAGCCCGGCGAAGTGACCTGGATCAGCACCACTTGATCTCGCCATTCTGGATACTTTTTCAAAAACATTTCAAAAGCTTCCAGCTTTTGAACAACCCCCCGAACAGAATCCAACCGATCCCGTCCTACAATGATCTTCTTGTCCGGATACATGTCCCTGATCGCCTGGACCTTCTCGTCGACCGTTGACTGGAATGCCGACTTTTCAACCTCAATACAATCAATTCCAATTGGAATGGTTTCCACAGAAACATGCACCCCAAATGCCGAAACATGGCTCGCCGAAGCCTCAACCCCTAACAAGCGAGTGGCACTAGAAATAAAATGTCTGGAATATGCAAACGACTGAGTAGCAACCATATTGGCCCCCAATATGCCTTCTAGCAACTCGCGACGTTTGGCAATTGCCCGAAAATACTCACTGGATGGGAACGGTGAGTGCATGAACAGCCCGATATAGGAATCTGGAAGCTTCATACGAAGCAATTGCGGCAACAAGAACAGATAATAGTCGTGGATCCAAACAATATCGCCTGGCTTGTACACCTTCATTATGGCATCTCGATAAGCCTCATTCAGAGCAACATAATCGTCCCACCATTCCTTCTCATGACGACCATCAGTAGCTTCTCCTTGGATGTAATGCAACGTAGGCCAAATAGTGTTTTCTGCATACTCTCTCCATCTTCGTCCTGGTCCAGGCATCCATACTGGTTCCGATTGAATTCCTCCGCTGGCTTTGGTGAACATCTGCTTCAATTTGTCTTGATCACGACGCTCAACGATCTCACCATCGCCCTCTACCTCTCCAGCCCACGCCAAAATGATAGTTTCCCAGGTACTATCTTTGTTGAGATGGTCAATGGCACTATACAAGGCACTGTTACCACGTCGCGGAGCCAGGCTGAATTTGCCGTTGTCACTTTTAATAACATGGGGCAGATTGGTAGTGACATGGATGATCCGGCCAGACACTGGAGATACCAGTGGAGGATGATCATCAACACTGTCGATTGGTTTGTGAACATTTGGAATTGTCAGTACCCCAGGATACTTGGTTACGTCTATCAACGGCCCTAAATAAGGCGTAGAATGCACGTTAACATGTTCGTTCATCGGAGATTTGGAGTTGATGTGATGGTGATGAAGGAACAAAGGTGGACCGACTTTTTTTCCCTTCTTTGGCTCAGCTCACCCGTTAGAGTTCACAAATCTGTACAAAGACACTTTTTTGCCATAAACGTTATAAAGGTAAAAAAAAAATATATATATTTTACATAGTCCTAGCCTGATGACACTGGCGGAATGAATCCAATTTCTTGGTCTTGATGGATTCTGTCGTCGTCCTCTGCATATTCCAGGTTTATCACCACAGTGCATGATTCCAGTAATGCGCTGGCATGTGGATATTGATCTTGGAGCAACGATCTGAGTTCTTTGACTGTAACGCCGTCCTTGTTCTTGTCGGATAGTATGTACTCCGCACCCAGGGATTCCCTTAGTGGGCCGAAAAATAGTATCTTCATTGTTATTATTATTAGAAAGTTGCTGTCATCTAGTTAAAACATGAATCTATCACGGACGAGCAAATGCGGTGGGGGGTTTTGTAGGCGCCGACTCCAGTGCCCGCAGTGCCAGCGACCGTCTTCGTTCGGCCTCTGCTCTGGCAGACCCGCGGATGATGGGCATGGCCCGCCGCGGCACTGGCGACGGGGTCATGGCCGACACTCGCGCCAATGCCCGAGTATTGGCTGCTTCGATTTCAGCGTCAGTAAACGGCCTGACAAGGCGCATCATAGTAAGCAGACTTGAGAAGGCTTCGGTTGTTTTCTGCACAACCAATCGAAGCGGCTCAGGGAAGAATTCTGCCAGTGCAAAGCTATCACTAGCATCACCTTTGATCTCGACCCCGATTGGCATGATGTGTTCGTACGATACCAATGTGGATGAATTGCTGGTGAATGGTAGCATTGGATCAGCATAAGTGTACCTGCAGAATCGCAGATAGACCCAGCTAGTGAAGAACCCCACCCATGCGTGGATGGCATACAAATCAGCACTCAGGATACCCATCAATGTGGAGGTAATGAGAAAGGCAAACGGCAAGTTTTTGACCTTGAACCGTAGCGAGCCCCGGAATAGAACATTTGAATGTTCGGGAACTAGCTGTTTGAATGCCACCAGAAACCCAGATACCAATGCCGTGCTACCGCAGATAGTGACCACCCCTTGGTCGGGCGGAGGACTCATCATATAGATCAGTGAATAGAACAAGAATGCAATTGTGTTTGGAATTGTCGTTTGTATGAGGACGAATTTAGCCAATTCTTTTGAACCCCATACATGCTCGCAATATTTAGCACCATATAACAATGTCGTGGCAGTAAACACTAGTGCGAGTATTGAATCTTCCACAAACGACGCAGTTAGTAGAATCCAAGGATAATAAATATGGCTTTGGCCCGGAACTATTGTTAGGAACGGAACAAACAAATGTGCAGCACTTGGAACCTCGACCAGTGTTTTCTGGTCTGGTGGAAAGTTCTTGCCGTCTCCGATGTCGTGGCTCGACGAGTCGTCCAGAGCGACCCGGTCCTGTTCTTGGACATGTTTGGACCACACAAAGTAAGTATGGTATCTTAATACTCCGGCTGTCAGCGATAGTGACAGCACCAATATCAACAGCACTCGCGTTAACGGAGGCAGGCTGAACCTCATATTATGTCGTGTCGTGTCGAGTCGTTTGGAAATGTCTCCCGGCCGCGCTGACCGACATTTTTTTTTCTTCATTGGAACACCCGAAAAGCGATGCAACGGATAACAAGCAGCGTGGGACGCATTGTATGGGCGTCAAGACGGAGCTATTCCACTGCTCCACGACGTATGCCGTCCGTGAGGACATATTTCAAGACCAACCGACAAGCTCCGGTACTTTTTCTGACCGCCTGGGCGTTGAGCTTGCTCGGCGGGCTCGTGAATGAGAAGAACAAATACGACACCATGGTCCAAAGACACGAGACACATATTGCGCTGCTGCATGAGCTGGTTACAAAGACGAAAAATGGAGAGCATGTGGATTTGGAAAAGGAGTTGGCATTGGTAACTGAACATGGCAAGTCGTTTGACCAGGTGCTGGAAGAACTGACCCAATTCGACCACGAATGGAGCGAGAAGATCGACCAACAATACATAGAAGATGCACAGAAACCGGCCAGGAAGCGAAGCGAGGCCAAGGGCGGATTTATGTAAACATATGATGATTGATATTAATGAATGTACACTGTTAACGACCAAAGCCGCATCACCCATCACATCGCCGCACCGATACTCAGCACACGAAGCTACGCTCGAGCGCAGCGAGCAAAAAAAAAAGCTGCACGCAGTGCGTCTTGCGAGAGAAGGGATACCGCTGCGCTCTTTTTTTTTTTTTTTTT
>JAJLUP010000051.1:0-78156 GCA_030564285.1 Blastobotrys parvus
GTAAGACGCACTGCGTGCAGCTTTTTTTTGCTCGCTTCGCTCGAACGTAGCTCGGTATGCTCAGAGCCGGTCCGGCGATGAGCCGCTTTAGCTAGCCTGATCATACCGAGCTACGTTCGAGCGAAGCGAGCAAAAAAAAGCTGCACGCAGTGCGTCTTACGAGAGAAGAAGATACAGAATTCGATGGATGTTTATTGTCGATTCATTTTCATTAATGCGGCGTGGGGTGCATGGCTCCCTTATAACGCTGCAGCCAATCACGCACTCAGATCTTACTGTCAAGCTACCCAAGTAGGTGAACTTTCAATTGCAACACTGACTACAAACAAAACTGTAAAAGCCTCAATGCATTGCTTAAAATAACCCCTCAAGGATTTAATTCGCCAGGCTGGATCTGGCCATGTTATGCACGATTCACCTGTAGGTTATGCGTCTGAATGCCGTAGCACTGCCCTGTCTGGAACCCCGTTGAACCAAAAACACCACGCCACGAATCATCATAAAGCTAGACCGTTATTATTAATAATAATATTATTATTATCATTAACACGGCCGACAGCTCATGATTACAAGACTACAGGCATATCCCTTTCAATCAACAGCCAGAGATGCTCTGGTTATCCCACAAACCCCGCTCCAATGACAAAAACCGTTGAATTCAACAATTGGTGGTGGGCCGTAGTATTGAATCAGTATTATTTGACCCACAGCGAACGCCGCTTCTGGCCCCCGAACGGCCCGAATACAGCCCCTCTTTGTTAACTTTTCATCTCCGCTATCGCCAACCATTTGAAAATATCGCAATTTTCTATATCGTATAAACAGCTATTCTAGTCTCCAACAAGTAATAATAAAAAAGGATCGTGCGTCAAAGTGAAGAGAACAATAAAATAAATCGTAAATAAAGTCGTTAAAAAAACAAAGCATAATGCAAAAGTCGAAGAATCCTCAATCAAGCAGCAGCAACGGCTTCTGCTGTTTGACTGGAAGGCATTGGGGTCTCGCCTTGTCGTCCATGAGCAGGTCGTGGTCTTATCAACCGGGCAAATCGAGATCGCTGCTGTCCAGATTCCTGCTCCGTCGTTGCGTCATGATCATGCCGTCTACCCCAGATATTGTACAGAGCTTGTGCTCGTCGTCGTCGAGCTGCATTCGTATCATTTCGTTGGTTCTGAGTAGCTCGTCGCTGCAATTCAACTGCATCTTGAGCTTCTTCAGCACCGTCTGCACCTTCGGCATTCTCTGGCACTGGCCGTGGAACATAATAGTCATGCTTGCACAGCGGGCAACAAGCCCGTCGAACCGTCAACCATGGATCAATGCATTCAGAATGGAAAATGTGACCACAAGTCAATAGTCGAACAATCTCGTCATCTTCCATTGTTTCAATACAAACAGCACACGTATCATCCGATTCGACAGCTTCCAACACATCCTCCTCTTCTTCTTCATCCACACTTCGTTCCGTGATGGCATCGGCCTGAGCTTCAATATTCGGACCATTTTCAAATGCTTTGTGCTCGCCATCACCCGCTACCAAAGTGACATCGTTTTCATGATCACTTTCCACATCGCTCGTAGTTGGCCGAACGGTTTCCACCGCAGTCGCCTTTTTTTGGTCGTCCTGATTTTCCAAATTCGACACAATGAAATTCTCCACAATCTCCTCATCTTGGACCATCACACTCTGAGTAACCTGACTACTTGCCGAGGACATTGGTTGCTCTGTTTTGGCTTGTTTGAAAGTCATTTCTGGAAACGTCTCATTGACTTGTTCCAAAGCCATCAACTTTGGCTTCTTTTTCCTTGATGCTCTGGCTCTATATCTGCTTCTAGCAGCAGCTGCTTGTGTAGCAGCTGAAAATTCCTCTGGATGTCGATGTCTTCTACAGCAATAACGAATACCCATAAATGCACTGACAGGAAGGACCGTTAAAAAGACCAAAAACATGATCAATAACGATCGCACTATGTTAGCAACAGCCTCAACGATAAAATAAACCGTCGACCCGATTGATTTCAAGACGTCCTTGATCATTTCGAAATTGGATATGAAAGCAGGTGAATAAGAAGAAGAATTTTTTTTGGTCGTATCAATGGCGGAGGTGACAAGACAGGCGGTTTTGCTTTGCCTTGGAGCCCCAATAGTGCATACTGCAACAAGTAAACCTTAGTGGCCCACGAAGGTGCTGCGCAGGTAGATAGCGGGGGTGACAGAGTTGCTTTTGTGTTCTTGGTTCCAAGGTGCGTGCTTCGCACCTAAAGAATAGGAAATGTCGGATTAGTACTCCCCGCCACCGCACCGCAGAAAAGCCCGCTTGCACAAATAACCGCCATAATGAACGAAAAAGGTCGTTTCATTGAATCAGACAGTAATTTAATACCAATAATTAAAGTAAAAAAAGGTGCTTTCATATCCTAGAATCGAGTAAATCAAAGAGCGCCCTATCCTCAAAGTTGAGCCGGTTCCCTGACGCCGCTGGATGCCGTGACAAACAGCCGCCAATAAGCGCCGAGAGCTTGGGTTAGAATAAAAGGGTCAATACTTACAATAAGTTGGCGAAAACAATGCCAATTCCTAGAGCCACATAAAACAGCACTGAGCTAGTATTTGTGCTTGAACCGCCGGGGCTGGCAGTAGGTTGAGGTGCCGACATTCTGGCGTTTGGTGGTGAATGTTGTTGATGTTGTGGTTGTGCGGGTGAGAAACTGAGAAGGTTTTATACCGGGAGTGAGCCGAGCCGAGTAGCTGTGAATACCAAGGACTCGAAGAAACTTAGGTTAGCAAATGTAATCTGTGATAACGAGAATGGGAAGGCTAAACGAGAAAAGACAGGAAGAATGTGTACGATATATATATAATATGTAGGGTGTAGATCACAGTTGCGGAAGCTGCGGATTGAAGGGCTGGGGGTATTTTCACCATGCGCAACCAACCCAAGTTGGCAAGATCTGGGCGATACTCGGGTTATCCTTGACCAGACCCTCTTGGCACAGTGATCTCCGGCAATCTCGCTCTATAAACAAGGTCGTTGCGGCTAACCGTATAGACCAGACCCTGATGGACAAGGACGGGTACCGAGCGATGGGGTCCGAATAATGGCAATGTCTAGAGTGTTCTTGTCAGCTCGTTTACTACGATGTGGATGACATGTGAGTGTGGGGGTAAGGCGAGATCGATAGCAACTGCCAAAGACGTAATTCCGCATTACACATCCCGCGAATACGGCGGCATTCCGGTTATATTCAGGTACATATCTTTCATTCTATTGTTGCTGTGGATTGACACGATTGTACATCGTGGTGATCTTATCGTATGCATCCAATCTTTTAGTGGATTCCGGGATATGTGATCATGATTCTGTCCTGGAATTACCTCGGAGTTGCGACGACCTGTCTAACAAGGCTGGACACGGAATGATCGTAGAAGACGACCTCCGTGGCTGCGGATTGAATGGTCGCACAAGACGACAACCGAGGGCTGAGGCGCAACAAAGGCGCATACTCGGTTTCACCCCGATTGGAATCTTGAAAAATCAATATGTCAGCAGATGCACCAGAAATGAGTAACCTCCGAGCCGAGTCAACGGTCGGACAGGTCTAGACTTGGACTGGATCTGATGATTCGGCTTTACCGGTATCCAGCCACGATCAACATATTCCAGATAACGTGGGTTTTTGGATCATTGATAAAGCAAATGCTATCAGATCTGTAACTGCGATTTTATTCTGGTTGATTATTTCATGTTTTCGTGATCTAACCACTAGGGGGAGTTATGCAATCGAACTACCCGTGAGGCTGCTCGGTGGCAGCACGTCTGCTGACACTGACACAACCAGAACTGAGTCGAAGAAGAATATCGCAAAGAGCCGTTGTCGGCATGTGCGTGTGTCTGACAATATTGTCATGCGCGTTGCGAACGAAGAAGCAGAAGCCACCATGGCAGTATTCTTCAGATGCGGCGGGTTTTGATACTCTAATCAACATGAAGGGTCTAGAGGTTATGGACAAATTTCAGAAGGATAATATATACAGAACACAAAATAAATCAATACATGAGATGCAAATTCCAGATTATTAAATCTTGAATCGGTATTTTGGATCGACATGGAATGGCGACCAGATGCCACGCACACTTTCGTTATGACTTTGGACTGCCTTATTGTAATACTTCAATCGTTCTCCTGACGAGTCTCTCAACACGGTGAGCTTTTGTTTGATCTTTTGAGCTTCCATGTTTCGTACACAAATGACCTTGTCGTTGCCCGAGGCATAGTCTCCCTTGACGATTGGATGTCCTGGTTCTCGACGCAGTTCAAACTGGATTTTTGGATGCTTTTCGGCGAATTTTTTGAAATCGGTTCGAATGAATTCTCTGCACAGTTGTTAGCTTTTTTCATTTTAGTTCTTTTGCTTACCGGATGCCCTTGGAACTTCCACCCCAGTTGCAGTATCTCAATGTGATTCGTTTGCACTGTTTTGGTTTCATGTTAGATCTTTTTCAACTTTCAAGCACATACCGGTTGGATGAAAGAACCAACCCCATTGGCCGTTCGAGGAAGTAGATTCGTTACAGGTCTGACCATCGTTGGTGTTCTTGACTGATGGATGATGATGGGTTGAAAAATTTGGCTCGTCCATAGACCTTAATGTATTGCGCGCCCCGCTCATCAACCAACAACCTTCTCATCAACCACCTCAATGATCCGCAGTATAGTACGAAAAAGCCCAATCACAATACGACCTTTGGTGCGGTATAATTCATCAAAGATTCTACGTCCCAAGGACCAGAATCCTGATGATCGAAAGCCGTTCGACCAGCCCCGGCCCTCCAAGGGTGTCCTCTCCGACTACGACATCTACGACGATCTAGCTGCTCCATTGAACAACATCGACGGGATCCTGGAGAATGGGTTCCAGCTTGCATCTGGAGCCAAGGTCATTTCTCAAGACAGCAGTAAACCTCGGGGATTGGTGTTGTTGGGTTCGGAGGCGTTCCAGGTGGATCTCACCGATGGCATCGAGGGGCTCGATCGGGGTATTCTTGAGTTGAACAAGTCTGTTCTAGGCATTTTCGATGTTGTGATTCCAAAGCCAGAGCTGTTGGTGGTTGGCCTAGGGATGAAATCGCGCATCTTTGGGCCACAAACATCCAAGTACTTGCATTCTCTCGGAATTCAGATCCATGTTTCTAACACAGTATGTTTCGTTCTTTGCAAACAGTTCCACTAACAAAAACAGGTAAACGGCTGCTCGAATTTCGACCTTCTAGCTACTGAGCGTCCCGGGGGCCGAGTGGCAGCGTTTTTGCTGCCTCCAAATTTGTAGTAATATACTCCAAACCTCGCTAGCATAATCTTCATTCTTCTATCTGTCTAACGTGCATTTTCCCGCGAGCTATTCGGACATGGCCGCTATCTACTATCTGCCTGGAGTCTGCATTCTCTTTTCTAGAAGTTAGTTTGGACTCTGGTTCTGTTTCCAAACCGTCATTAATAGAACCATCGGTGCCAATTGATCTTCAAAGGGGGGATTCTTTCTTTAAAAGACCCGCTGCGCTCGGCTTTTTTTTTTTGCTCGCTTCGCTCGACAGTAGCTTGGTATGTTCAGTATCATCAGGCTAGCTTGGTGATCTGATTCAACTCACCGCCGCACTGATACTGAGCATACTGAACATACTGAACATACCGAGCTACGGTCGAGCGAAGCGAGCCAAAAAAAAAAAAAAAGCCGAGCGCAGCGGTATCACGAGAGAACAGGAACCCGCTACTCGCTACATACACTCGATATGCTATCCATATACTGCTGCGGCTTGCTTTCCATTGATTCGTAGGGCTGCAGATCTCGACCGCTCTGGAGTTGTCCCGACATTTTTCAACACCTCCAACACCACCATCACCACCACCAAAAATGGTACGGGAGCAGAACCACGATCATCACAATGCTAACAAGTTACAGACGGACGTGCGCTTACTTCCACCACATGTGGCGGCGCTGTTCAAACCTCGTGCGCCACCTAGTTTCTTGGAGCCCACGGATTATGCCCCTGCAGAGCGCCGGACGGCAAAAATCGACGGCGTGGCGGCGTTAGTTGACAGGCTCAACACGCCCGATGAGGGCTACATTCCCACCGAATCGTGGTTCCAGAAGCAGCAGCGCGATAAAAGGGCCAAGCAAGAAGCCAATCGGCTTTTGCTAGAGGAGCGCAGAAAGAATTGTATGTTTTTTTCCGGTAACCAGGCTAACAATTTCACTAGGGAACCCATCAAAAGATTTGCATATTCGGGGCAATCCTCGAACAACATTATTTATTGCACGGCTGTCATACAAAATTACCGAAGACGATTTGAGGAAAGACTTTGAACAGTTTGGCCCCATTGAGCGGGTTCGAGTAGTTGAAGACCAGGAAGGCCGATCTCGTGGATATGGGTTTATCGTGTACGAACAAGAAGGCGACATGCGAACGGCGAAGCGGTCAATGAATGGAAAAAACATGTACGGTAGACGCATATTAACTGCGGAAGAACGAGGTCGTAGAGGAGGCAGCTTTTGGCCTCGAAGCCTTGGTGGAGGAATGGGTGGAAGACATTATACACAAGTTCGAACTAGAGAAACTCGACCACCGCCAATTGCTCCTGAACGTCGCAGAGATAGGGATGACAAGGGGCGGCGGCCAGCTCGTGATTACCCATCGTCAAGACGAGCTCCACCACCAGCCAGAGATGCCCAACCACGGATGCGTGATCGGCCCAGAGAAGACAGTCGAGAGCGACGCAGACCGCTCGACGGTGATCGCGATCGTCGGGAATATCGAGACCGAGAGCGTGAAATGCGTAACAAAGAGAGAGAACGGGAACACGAAAGAATGCGTGACCATGAACCAGATCGAGATAGGGATCGTGGTGGTGACCGTCCACGATACCGAGATCGAGACACCCGACGTCGCGACTACTCTCCTCGTCGGCGATAAAAACCCAAAAAAAAAATTATTAAGTTCTACTTATGCAAATAAATATAATGCTTCAAAATGCAAGTATCCAACTAGTAAATAGCTCGGATTGTCCATCCGGTTTCGCAAGCACGAGCCAGCAAAAAGAAAAAGCCCCCCGCTAGGTAGCACACTCCGCTGAAAATGATCAGCCCGGCATAGTTACCTCCCTGGCTTTCCAAAATAGCACCTGCAATCGGCAACCCTGTCAGCACAGCAAAGGAAACTACTGTATAGCAACTACCATACCGCGTACCGTAGTCCTTGACACTTTCAGTTTTGCTCTTTTCGTTCTCGCTCGCCGCCACACCGGCGCCGTCCTCAGTGCGGCTCTCAGCATCACCAGCTTTATTTTTATGGGTATACTTGCCTGGGGAGATAACCAGTGGTGCAAGTGAAATACCAGTACCGCTGAAAAAGCCAAACAGCACTGAAAAGGCGATAGCACCAGCAGTGTTGTCGCCATAGTTGAGCGGCAGCCATAGACACAAAATGCTCATTGCACAGAACAATACAGTGATAATCATGACGTTATATCGGCCGTACTTGTCAGCGTACCAACCGGGTAAAAACCGGCCAAAGATAGACCCAACGTTCAAAAATGCAATAAACTTGTAGGCCAAGCTCTGATCAACGTTATGAGCCAAGGCGTAGGTGGTGATGTAATTGATAGGGATGAAAATGGCCCATTCAATCATGAAAATGCCTAGTGCAGTGAACAAAAACTGCTTTTCGGCAAAAATCTTGATATTGACCGTCGCGCCTTTGGATTCTTGTCGTACTCGCGTCTTCAATGTCAAAATAGCCCCAATGGCCAATACCAAACAAACAAACCCAATTACACGTACAGTCCATCCATACCCAATCTCAAACACCATTCTATTCATTGCCAATGGAAACACTAGTCCACCAACAGCACCGCCGGTGGCCGCAATACCAGTGGCTAGACCTCGTCGTCGATAGAACCAGTGACCGATCACTGCAATTGATGGTGTAAACACCATCGAGGCAGCCAGCCCACCCAACATACCGTATCCAAGGATGAATTGATAATATTCCTCGCAGACACTTAGGATAAACACACTGGCCACAGACATTATACATCCTGGAATCAGCACATATTTCAGCCCATAAACATCGAAGATGGGGCCGACTTGAACACCACCAAAAAAGAACAAGAACACATAGATGGAAAAGATCCACGAGATTTGCGATTCTGATTTGTCACTCAATTGATGCTCAGTGATCCATGCTTGCAAAAACCCGGCTGTATTAACCATACCGAACGACATTGTCATGGCACACCATGCACCAAACACTACAAGCCACGCTCGAAGACCACCTTCCGGAAATGCCAGTTCAGCCTCACTTTGATGCCCAACACTGTCTGTTGGTTCCAACATTGGCTGGCCTGGTACTGGTGGATATTCTTGAGCCGATCGGGTTCGTTCGAGTTGTTCAGTACGAGTTTCATCAGAATCCAAAGTATGCTTTACAACTCGATGCTCGGTGTCTACAGACCACTTGGTTGTCGAGGTTGCAGTTGTGTGCAACACTGGACGAACGGGATTGTCTTTCTCATCGTGAGATTCATTAGTCGGGGATTTGGTTAGTTCAGCGATGTCAGTACCAGACATTTTTTATTGTTAAGGTACATTTTATTTTTTAAAAGTTTTCAAAGAACCCTGAACCAAAGGATGTATTATTGCTTTTATACCAAGAGGTTTTTTTTTTTTTACGAAAGTGGAGTGCATGCAATAAAAAATCCTTCCAAATCCGGACGGATAACGGCCGCGCAATGCGTCGGATATACAAATTTTGCCGTCGGCTTACGTCTCGTGGCTCGGAAGTTGCACAGTTGTGGTCGCAAATACCCTGACGTTGGCACAGTTATGCAGTCGGCCCCATGCAGTGCGGCGACTCCAATGCGAAATGCCAATCTTCGGGATCGACCTCGGCGTCAAGGTCGTTTTTCAGAATGCAGCCTTCCATCCTCTCCAACAGCCCCTGACCTATACGAATCCCTGGATCGTCCCACGCGTCAACATCGACCATGGTGCAACAAAGGCGGAGAGGAGAACTTTGTCGGTGATGGGGCCTTGCGGAAGGCCCAGGCGAGATTGGGGCAAATGCAGGCGAGGGCCCCCAAAGGATTGCCAGGACAAAATGCCCACTTTGGACAGACGGGGTTGCGGGCTATAGGTGCGATCGGTAATTGTCATAGATGCGTCAAGCATGTTTTTGTTTAATTCAGTATTGCGTGCTGGCCGGTGGGAGTGAGTCTGTGCCGGGTGATTCAGCAATTCTGGGGATTATGCTAGCATTTAAGGTGCGACAGCGATAAGCAATCTGATGGGCATATTTTAATACTGGTCCCTGCGGATGAGCGTGTGTTGACGCTTCCGGCTCATGGTGGGGCTGCAGCTTGGATTGTGTCGGACTAGGCCGTGATCGTGTGGGCACGCAAACCTCGATCACCGCGGGTCCGGTGGGTGAGCAAGGCGCCTTTGGCTAGCCTGATGATCGAGCACAGCGAGCCAAAACAAAGAAAAAAAAAGCCTGATGATACTGAGAAGTTATCACGTTTATCATACTTTCGGTACTATGACATGTAAAATTGCGGACTCTATATGTCCTGTGTTTTTGGGTGGCTGCGGGATGGCAGTGAACATTGCTTGTATCAATGGTCAATTGCTGCAGCAATCATCAAACAAACGCCGATCAGAAAGCCACCAAATCAGAGGAAACAACATTGCTTCTGATATCGATATGATATGCATTCTTTTTGGAAGTCGTCGTCATAGCTAGATATAGAGAGCCAGCCGCAGCAAGCGCAAGCGCGACCTGGCACTACAGAGCACACCGCCAATTTTTCAGCACTAGCACCACGGACAATGACCGACCTACAACCGTCCAAACTCGGTACTAAGCAGTACTGGGACGATTTTTACAACCTCGAAAAGCAGAATTTCAGCGAGAACAAAGATGACACCGGCGAGTGCTGGTTTTCGGATAGTGGGGCTGAGGAGAAAATGGTCGATTTCCTGGTGACTCTAGGTGAAGAAGGGACGATAGACGACCAAGAGGCTACAGTGATCGATCTGGGCACAGGAAACGGAAGACTATTATTCTCGCTGAAAGAGTCTGGGTATGAAGGAAACTTCACTGGGCTGGACTATTCACAGCCTGCTGTCGAGTTTGCGGCTCAGGTCGCCCAGACGGAGGGCTTTGAAAACGTGGAATTCCGACGAGCTGATTTCCTAGCTAACGATACTTGGAATCCAGAAAGCCAAAAATGGGATATTGTGTTGGACAAGGGCACGTTGGATGCAATTGCATTGTCCGGGTTGGAATTCGATAACGGCGAGACGGCCATACAGCGCTATGCTCACAAGGTCAAACCAATGATGGAATCAAAAGGATTGTTCCTCATCACATCGTGCAATTTCACCGAAAATGAATTAATCCAATTATTTACAAAGCATGGACTCAAAGTATACAGGATAATACCGTACCCTACATTTACGTTTGGCGGGGTCAAAGGCCAGACGATTTGTACAGTTGCATTTTGCCACGATTTATAAATAGTTTTAAGAATGAGGAATTAGCCCTTTGATGCTGTCAAATAGTTCTTGTGCAATGTCCTTGTTGCTGACTCGGATCGCATATTGGTGCGGCTCATTCTGTTCAATTGCCGACAGCCTCACGAACTTTTCTCCCGACAATGAGCTTTTCATCCCTTGCATCACTTCAGTACTGGCTAGTAATGGGGTATTGAGAATGACCTTGAACACGCCCTTGGATCGCATCACCAGTCGCGATTTGCCCGATTCGCTATTTGTGTTCAAATGCAATGTTCCACGTCCCCGTTCTTTCCAGCCCTGGGCGGTCTGGGTCAGATTCAATGCATACAATGCACCGTCGCAAGTAAACACAGACTGCTCCGTTTCCTCTCCTGTCTCAATTTTTTTCTGTTCTAATGGATGGCCAACTTGGACGTATTGATCCTTCTTTTCTTCCTCTGCGGGGGTTGGATTGGACTTTTCGTCGAATACATTCTTCGGTGCTGAGGCGCCTGATGAGGCAAAAGAGCCATTGCCGAAAGAAAATCCGGATCCAAATACAGGCTTTGCCGCTGAAGCGGCTTCTGTGGCTCGGGCTGACGACGATGCAGATGCCTCGGAACCGAAAATACTCGTTTTAGGGGCTGGTGATCCAAATGCACCGCCGAATGAAAGCCCAGAACCAAATAGCGGCGTGGAGTTTGCTTCCTTCTCTTTCCCTTTATTCTTGTCGTGTTCAGTTAGTGCCCCATCCTTTTCCTCGCCGAGTTGTGTCTCCTTTGTTTCCACATCATCACCATCCTTCTGATCCTGTGTACTTTCTTTGGCGTTCTTTTCAGCTTCAACGTCGGCTTCAGCTTCAGTCTCAGTCTCAGCCTCAGCCTTCTCGGGCTCTTCTCCTTTTCGCTCGGAATCCTTGTCGTTTAGGTCCTCACCAGCTTCTGTCTCGTTCTCTTCTGGCGCTTCCTGCGGCGTCTTTTCTGGCACAGACTCCTTCACTTCAGATACACCGTCAACCAATAGCTCTTTTGTAGTAGCCTCGTCGGCCGGCTCGACGCTCTTGTCGCCGTCGTCTTGGCTTGTCTCGACCCGCGGACTCTTGCGTCTAGATTCCTGCTCCAATTCCACACTTTCCTCATCGTCGCCTCGTGCTCGCTTGACACCGTGGGCCTCCGTGGTATTGTCTGCCATTTTTGCTGTTGATGCGTGAGTGTATGCGTGAACACCTGGATCAGTTAGTGCTCTAAGTTTTTGGAGAGGGTTTCGCGTTTTTTTGCCAATGTGTCTTGGCCAAGGTTACCCGGATCATATCCACCCTGTCCCGTCCCGGAACGTGTCGAATCTTCCCTGGCTTCAATATTTAACAAGTCGATATTGCGTTAATTACACACAGAGTGAATCGGTCAATCGCAGTAATTCCAAATTTCCGAGCTATGACGAGTCATCGCCACCTCAGCCTCGGCACCGGGCCATATGCATTGCCCGACCCCCGCCGTCGGATCTATTTAAACTCCGCCTTTCACCCAGACCTACTGAGAGCTAAGCAATGGACGGATTGAAACTACCACCAGATACGACCCACAACGAGCAATCGGTCGCTATTCCACTGGCAGGCGGTGCAGGTGAGATTAGTGGCACTTTGACCACGCCTCAAGCCGTAGCCAAGCCGATTGCGGGGTGCCGAGTGGTGGTACTATGCCCTAGCTATGGCACTAACAAATCGACATTTCAGGAAGAATTGGCAACCAGTTTGACTCGTAATAACCAAACCATGACGTTCAGATATGACGGATCTACCGAATGGACGGAGGAGAAATATGTGGAGGCTCTGGATGCTGTGATAAATGAATTCCTGATCAAAGAGAGCCGGTTCACTATTATGGGGATTGTAGCGCATTCATCAGGTGTGCCGCTAGTGTTTGATTGGGCACCAAAGCAGAAACACAGCCTCCCGTCTATTGTCAACTGTGGAGGAGCAGCTCTTCCCTCAGAATCTACTGCAGTAAGCCAATTGAACAAAGAGACGCAGGTGCTCAGTTTGTACTCTGTCAATGATACCCCGGAACGGTTAGGGGCCGCCGAATCGTATGCCGAAAAGTTGGAGGGACGCCACACTCTGCGGCTCGTGTCTAAAGTCAACGCTGGCTTTGCCGACGATGTCCAAGGATCGTATGCCAAGGTGGTGGGAATCATTGCTAAATGGTATAGTCCAGAAGGTGAGCGTGAACGGTTTTATAAAGCCCATGGGTCAGTTGGGGTGATTCCACGATGGAAGCAAGTCGAAGGGGTTGCCAACTTTCGCGATTTGGGCGGCCTTCCTACGTTGGACGGCAAGGCAGTGCGTCCAGGACTGCTTTTCCGAGCCGCAAATCCTGCCACTGCTACAGGGTCTGGTATTGCCGAATTGAAGAGGTTAAACGTTGCCAGTATCTTTGATCTACGATCTGGCCCCGAAATCACCAAGGCGCCGTCAGCCGACATTGCAGGAATTGAAACAGTGCATTGCCCAGTATTTCCAGATACCGATTTCAATCCGGCAAGACTGGCCGAGCAGAATGAAAAGCTCAAGGACCCAGTTCAAGGCTTTTTGTATATGTATACAATGACGCTCAACCGCGCAGGCCCAGCTTATACCACCATAGTTAGAAGCGCCCTCAACGACCCGTCAAAGTCGTTGGTATTCCACTGCTCGGCTGGCAAAGACCGAACCGGCATGTTCGCCGCATTGATTCTCCTGCTGTTAAACGTCGACCCAGATATTGTATGCAGGGAATACGAGCTCACCACCGAAGGACTGGTGCCGGAGATCCCCAAGCTCGCCAAGCTCGCTTCCACCGATGTCAAGCGGCTCAAGGATAAACTAGGGATGGTCAATCTGATCGCAAGTCGCCACGAGTCATGCATGACTGCCATTGAGTACATTAAAGACGAGTACGGGTCCGCTCAAGGGTGGTTCGAAAAGCACACCGATCTGACGCCAGACGAGATTAATCAATTCAAGAACATGCTCATAGTAGATTCGCTGTCTAGCGGCTGGTCCCATGCTTAGGGTGATATCTAGATGTATGTATCAATAAATGTAATCCGTGAGCCGCGTGCGCCGCACCCACCTAGCGTGCCTGATTATAGCTAGCATATATCGAGCGATCGAAGCGAGCAAAAATCAAAATGAGCGGAATGCAGCGGGATCCCTTCTCTCGTAAGACGCACTGCGTGCAGTCTTTTTTTTTTTTTTTTTGGCTCGCTTCGATCGATCGCTCTATATGCTTGGTGGTAATAGGCTTAATTCCACAAAATGCGACTTGGACGCTGAGAGGCCGGCGGGCTGTGAACCTAGAATAAGCAGAGCAAGTATTACAAGAGGAAGGACAAGGTGGACAAATTGATTGAGTCGATATGGGGGTGCATATCTTGTCGTAATAAGAAATGACGTTCTGATCGTCCCCCTTCGTCTCAGCGCTCACGCCAATTCCCAGCAACCATCCTACACCGCAAACATCGGAACACCCCTCCAACAACCCCACTGTCAACATTGAGATAATTTCCGCCATGACCGATAGCTACCAATTCAATCATACTATGTTTCGTATCAAGGACCCTAAGGTGTCCTTGAAATGGTACGAAGATAATTTCAACATGGTGTTGCTGAAAACATTTGATCTCCCGCAGCTCGGGTTTACTAATTACTACCTGGGGTTCAAGGGCGGCAAGAATCTGTATGGGGACAAGCCGTGGTACGAACGAGAAGGTGTACTGGAGTTGTGCCACAATTACGGTACCGAAAAGGACGATAGTTATACCTTGAACAATGGCAATGTCGAGCCTCATCGTGGTTTTGGCCATATCGCTTTTTCAGTCGACAACATTGAAGAATGCTGCAAACAGCTGGAGGCCAATGGCGTTCAATTCAAGAAGCGTTTGCAGGATGGTCGACAGCATAATATTGCATTTGCGTTGGATCCAGATGGATATTGGATTGAACTGTTTGCCAACCTGGGTATCAAGAAGCAGGATAACGTCTGGGACAAGCAAAACATGCGATTGAACCACAGTATGATCCGAGTCAAGGATCCACAAAAATCTTTGAAGTTTTACAAGGATGTATTGGGAATGAAGTTGTTGGATACCAAGGAGTTCCCAGGTCCGAACTTTACCTTGTACTTTTTGGGCTATGAACGAGGCGACGGTCCAAAAGACCGAAGCAATCGAGAATGCATGGTCGAGCTCACCTGGAATTGGGGTACAGAAAAGGACGAAAACTTTGCTGGATACCACAATGGTAACGAACAGCCCCAAGGGTTTGGCCACTTTGGTATCACCGTTGGTGACGTAGAAAAGGCCATGACTCGGTTCGAATCAATGTCTGATGTCGCGATCAAGAAGCGAAAGAACGATGGCAAGATGAAGTTTATTGGGTTCATCTTGGACCCGGACGGATATTGGATTGAGATCTTGCCACGAGCTGAGGTTCCAGATAAATTTGACTGAAGGTGTGTGCCGAGCCGTATGTAGGGAATATAATAAACCACCGTGCTGGGTGAGCCGCACAGATACTGACCATACCTAGCATATCGAGCGGAGCGAGCAAAAGAAAAAAAGCTGCACGCAGTGCGTCTTATGAGAGAAGCGATCTCGCTGCGCTCGGCTCTCCTTTTTTGCTCGCTTCGATAGCTCGATATGCTATGTGTTATCAGGCTTAATTCTTATGGTCCAATCGCACCGACACCAGCAGGTAGAGCACAACTGCGACATCAATTGGCAAGACCTATTTCTTGGAATCCCAAATTGAAGAAAAGAGGCTTGATGTGAGCCAATGGAGAATATTGAATAGTGCTGTTCTAGAAGCATTTGCTCGTACAACACGTCGGCGACGTGGACCCCGGAGCGGCACGCGCGTGAGATTTCCAGGCACAAAACGTAAACAAACACTCCGAGCGAGCCATCGCACAACCACACAACACCAAGCGACAGCCACGATGACACAAGAAACGATACTACCAGTGTATCTGAGGCTAAAGCCCAAACCTGCCGGGTCAGAAGCTATTCCATTTCTACGTTGTGTCTCAGAGAGCAATACCCAAGTCAAAGTTGAGCCTCCCAAAAACAATCGGTATAAAACCGAGGAAACGTTCAGCTTCAGCGGGGTGTATCGAGCTGGTGCGACCCAGCTGGATATCTACAAAGGCACTGTGTTGCCATTGGTTGAGAATGTGCTTGTTGATGGCAAGGACTCGACTTTTTTCACCATGGGGTCCTCTGGTGCCGGCAAGAGCCATACTACTCTTGGATACAAACAGACTCCCGGTATGATCCACATGGCGATTGACACGATCTTCCGAAGCATTGGCAGTAATATTGCGGAATTCGAACAAATAGAAGATATCAGTGACAAGAATCCCAATCGACAGAGCTCAGCAGTAGAGGCTGGGTTGTTTTTGGACTGGTCCAAAAGCGGATCGCGACAAAAGTTCTCGGCCAATTCGATGCATAAGGATGTCATCCAAGTCAAAGAAAAATACTCCTATGCGGTCTATGTATCGATGGTGGAGATTTATAACGAACGCATTTTCAATCTGCTGGACGCATCTAAGAAGAATCTCGTCATCAAGAAAGACTCAGATTCGGGTAAGGTCTATCTGGCCGATACCCAGAAGATCTATGTGTCGGAAAAAGAAGAAGCATATAAGGTAATTGATCAGGGTCTTTCCAAGCGACAAGCCAACGCTACAGGCTTGAACCAAGCGTCGAGCAGGTCACACGCTTTTACAATAATCGAGGTGAAACGAATATCGTCGCGTCGTAAAGAAGTGTCGAGTGCCACTCTCACAGTGGTGGATCTTGCTGGATCGGAACGAAACAAGATTGCCAAGACAGCGGGAAAGGAATTGACCGAAAGCTGCTCAATCAATCGATCTTTGATGCTTTTAGGACAGTGTTTACAAAAACAGCGTGACAAGGAAAAATCTAAAGACTCCAAGGTATGAACATGATTTTGTGTGGTACTAACAAAACCAGGAATTCTCAATCTTTCGAAACAGCAAACTTACTCAGTTACTTTTGTCCAATGTGTTTGTTCCGAAACTCAAGCAAAAAACGCTCATAATGGTCAATGTCGACCCGTTTGGAGACTACAATTCTGCGTCGCAGATTCTCAGATACAGCGCATTGGCCCGCCAAATCGCCGTGCCGCAGCAGCCTCGCGTCGTGTCTCAGTCGTCAACCGACGACTCGTCAACAACATTGGCAGAAATCGATAGCCGGTCATTCTCCAACTCAAACGGCAGCGACGACAATACCAAAAATCTTCTTCGACGAATTGTCCAACTGGAAAACGAGCTATTCGCTGCAAACTCACAATGTCTGACTATAGAGGAACAGGTCCGCGAGGAAATGACCACCCAAATGGAGGAAATGATCAATTCCATGCAGAGCCAATATCTTGACCAGCTAGATGACGATTACGAACGGCAACAAGAGCTTGTTGACCAGAAGGTGGAAATGACCGACTCGATGCGGGATGCGGAAGTCGCTGCATTGAAAGAGCAGGTGGCTTTACTCAAGCTGCAAAACCAGCAGCTTCAACAAGATAATGCTCAATTGCAAAACAAAGAAAACATTCCAAACATGAAGGTTTACTAGAAATAATTTATTATATCAAATTTATACAGTTCGTCTGTCAGACATGTATTGGGTGATTCCTCCTTGGCCGGTAACTTCCACAGTCTTTTCAAACCATGAGAGAAGAACACCACCATGCCCATGAGCCTTTCCAAGAGGAGATCCCATACCTTTGTAGATATACTTGATCAGTACATTTTGCTGGTCAGAAGGCAATTGTTTGACGGCTGATGAAATGTCCGATGACTTGATTGCCCCCAAACATTCAATGACTGTCTTCAAATGCAGGTTCTGTCTGTTAGCTTTTTGGAACTAGAAGAAGAAAGAAAAATTGAGTACCTTGACGTTGTCGTCACCACCATATGGTGGGTTATCCAGCGCCAGTTGTAGCGCACCAGTGGAGTCTCCCCGTTGCAGCGTTTGTCGGATTTGTTGTGCTCGCTGTTCAATTTCGCCTGACGAGACGGCTGGCTGGGCCGGGACGAGCTCCTCTTTAGAGATCACATTGTCTGGATCCAATGCGTCTATGTCGATACGTCTGAAGTCTGTCATTGTGTGGGTTCCACGAGGCAGTGTTCGAGGGTGTGATGGAGGTTGGGTTATCGTGGAACCGAAATTGGGAGTGTGCTGCACCTGCACGGAGCCAATGGCGCGCGGAGCATTTCAAAGGAAAAAAAAAAAAACCCCTCCACCATCAATCCTTCTCTCCTTCAAAATAAAGTCATGGAGAGTCTGTGAAGGAAGCCGATAATTTCTTGATCCTCACACAATACAACAAAATGGTAATAGCTGTCTCCCAGGAATCTCCAGCTGAGAAAGAACAGCGGTTTCATCAGCTGTTTGAACGGCTGGATGCCAAAGGCGCTCACTTGCTAGATGCCGACGACTTGAGCCAGTTATTGGTAGAAAGATACCAACCGTTCGATAATATGGACGAGATTGTCGATGAGTTAATGTCAACAATTGCGCAGACTCCAGACGGATCAATCGATTTCGAATGTTTCAAGCAATATATGGCCGACACAGAGGGCATCTTGGATCGCACGTTTTCGACTCTCGATCGTGATGGCGACGGCAAACTGACCCTTGATGATATTCGCACCGGGGTTGGAAAGCTGGACTTGGAAGTCGACGATGATAAAGTGGAGCTTTTCTTTAAAACTCTGGATTCGGATGATGATGGGTTTATCAGCTTTGAAGACTGGAGATACAACTTGTTGTTTATTCCAAACAAATCGGGCTCTCCACTTCAGGCTGCCTATCTATTTTTCATTGAAGATATGGACCTTTCGTCAGAAGGTGATGTTATATTAAGCTCGGAAACTCTAAACGGGATCGGATACTTTCTGGCGGGGGGGCTTGCCGGGGTAATATCTCGAACATGTACAGCGCCATTTGATCGGTTAAAAGTATATCTAATCGCCCAAAGTGGATCAACAGCAGTCAAACAGGCAGTAACGAATTCGGCAAAACCAGCAGCGGCTGCTGCCCAGAATACAATCGTTGCTGCAGTACAGCATTTATGGAGCAAAGGCGGCGTGCGGTCGTTTTTTGTGGGGAATGGGTTGAACGTCATCAAGGTGTTTCCTGAATCGGCAATGAAGTTTGGATCGTTTGAAGCAGCCAAACGGTTTTTTTGCCGACTCGAAGGTGTCGCAGATACCAGTGAACTGTCGAGAGGGGCCACCTTCTTATCCGGAGGTATTGGTGGTATGGTCAGTCAATTCACGATCTATCCTATCGATACGTTAAAGTTCCGTGTCCAATGCGAAGCCCAGTACTCGGATAAGCGGGGCAACCAGTTGTTGGCCGAGACGTTTATGAAAATGTGGAGAGACGGAGGTCTCCGGACCTTTTATCGTGGCCTGTGGGTCGGGGTGTGTGGCATTTTCCCGTTTGCAGCTCTGGATCTGGGTACGTTTTCAGCAATGAAAAAGGCTTATATTGTAAGCCAAGCCAAGACTCTTAATGTCGAGCCATCGCAAGTCGAGCTTGGAAACATGGCCGTGTTGACCATGGGTGCATTGAGTGGCAGTGTGGGTGCGTCGGTGGTGTATCCAATCAATTTGTTACGGACCCGGTTACAAGCCCAAGGCACCACTGCCCATCCTTATAGATACAATGGGTTGCGTGATGTGTTTTTGAAGACTGTGGCCCGTGATGGATACCCTGGGCTGTGGCGAGGGTTAGGCCCTAATTTGGCCAAGGTGGCTCCGGCAGTTAGCATCAGTTATTTGGTATATGAGAACGCCAAATCGACTATGCGGCTGCAGTAAGTTATTGCATGTGTTTAATCTTTTTCGGTAATTGTAGTCCAAAAGAAATGAAAACAGATTTTAAGCATTTTTGTTAGCTACGATTTTTGCAATGTCTTGTCTTGTTCGACATATATGTTAAAATGGAACGGACCCGTGTCAACATGCCGAATGGGCCGTGTTATTAGTGAGGTAGTGTCTTCCAATGTGGATTCGAACGAATCGTGATGCATTTGTTGGCCATCTGCGATCACCCATGGTGTATTATGGTGGTCGTTCTTGTAGTCTTTTGTTTCGCATAGTACTGTGTAAGTGAATTTTTCAGGTAGATCTGGATAGGTATATGAATCAGTAACTAGTTGACGTAAACATGCTTGATATTGTTCATGGATTTCGCTCCATGGTCTTATATGGCCTTGTTGCACAGTCTGATCCAGGTTTTTTGATGCTATAGTAGGAAACGTGCGGAGATCAATAGCATATCTTTCCAATGGTTGTTGAGACTCTTCATCGAGAAGTACCAGCGATAGTTTTTTAGCTACATTTTCTCGAATCAACTCCATCACTGAAGCAACCATGGATTCGATCCATTGTCGTACTTCCGGATGTCGGCATTTGTAAAGTGCGGTATTGTATAGTCGGACTCGCTCGAATACAAACTCTGGATACACGTGGCGAGCATACAAGATTGTATGTAACAGTGCAATGTAGAATCTTTCAAACGAGTCGTACAGTTGGCCGATATTTTTGGCATTGTCGGCCATTTGTGTGGATGGAGATGCAGCCACCGGGGACACGCGAAAATCACTAATTTACGCGTCCCCACCACGACTTTTTTTTGGTGACAAATGATCAGGCAAATAGACGTCAAGTCTGTGCACCACATTACTTCGGCACAGGTGGCTGTCGATTTAACCAGCTGTGTCAAAGAGCTAGTGGAGAATGCTCTGGATGCAAATGCGACCAATATTGAGGTCAAGTTCAAGAAATATGGACTAGAAGGAGTCGAAGTGGTGGACAATGGTGATGGCATTGACCAGAGCGATTTCGCCAATGTTACGAGAAAGCATCATACATCCAAGATATCAAGCTTCGACGAGCTGGAAATGGTGACCACGTTTGGGTTCCGTGGTGAAGCCATGTCTTCTTTGTGTGGGCTTTGTGATGTGACAATTGTTACCTGTACCGAGGGGTCAGTTCCTCGAGCAACCCGACTGGAATATGACCATGATGGCGAGATCAAGAACAGCGTTACTAGTGCCGGTAAAAAGGGCACTACAGTGATGGTTTCGGATATTCTAGGGCAAATTCCTGTGCGGAGAAAGGATTTTGAAAAAAATCACAAGCGAGAGTATACAAAAGCACTGCAGATGCTGCAAGAGTATACGATTATTGCCACGGATTGCAGGATCACAGTTTCCAACACCACGCAGTCGAACAAACGATCAGTTCAGTTCCATTCGGCTGGGAAAGGCATGGCGCATAATATCAGGCAAGTGTATGGATCAGACTCCACCGACTCGTTGGTGGAGGTCAACGTCAAGGTAGGATGGAGTTCGCGATCTATTATGAGTAAACTCAAGGGCCGAGACGATTCTGGCGATTCTGAAATGCAATTACAAGGATTCATTTCCAAGCCAGTGTTTGGCCAGGGAAGACAGTCCAGAGACAGGCAGTTGTTTTTTGTCAACTCGCGTCCTTGTGAGCTGCCCGCCATCGCCAAGGCTGTGAATGAGATCTACCGCAATTACAATTCGACCGAATATCCTTTTGCAGTGATCAATCTCAAAACAGATACACGCAACTACGACGTCAATGTGTCTCCCAACAAAAGGACCATCCTGCTGCATCAGGAGGATTTCTTGGTGGAGAAGTTGAAGGAACAGTTGACAGATTTTTTCGACAATAGCGGGCATACAGTTCCTGAAAGCACCACAGTATTCAAAAAATTCCAGTCGACAAATTCCAAAAACCAGAGTCAGAGCTTGTTGTCAATGTTTGAGCTTGGGGCCACACTGTCCAAAAAGGCGGCTGGGGCTGAACCCCCACGTGAGCCGCACCGCTCGTCTTCGCCTGTAGACGGTGCAGGCAGTAACGACGGCCAAGTTACTAAGACTGTTTTTGAAGATGTTTCAGTGGAAAGTGAAGTTGAGCAGATGAGTGATGCCGACGTGGTTGAGCTGCCGAGTGATGACGAAATGGTCGACTATGCGAACCAAAGTACTCTAGATGTCGTTGAGCTGCCGGCGGAGGTACGGCCAGAATCTAGTGGCTCGTATGTCACACCTCCATTTGTCGACCAAGGGTCCAGCAGAGATGCTGATATAGAGGATGTGGGCGACTCCCTTGACACGACGTTACCGGACGACTTGTTTGTGGAGGGCAGCCATATTATCGACGCCCCGCCAGTGGCATCCCCGGTATCTTCCAGTGACCGCATGTCTATCAAGATTGGGTCACGGCCCGTTCAGCATATACGAATTTCCAGCTCGAAGCGGCGAAAGACAGGGACAGTCACGTCCAAGACTTTGGAGCAGTTCGCATTTGGGCCGTCACAAGCAACTCAGTCCGAGGAAGAAGATGAAGATGAGCGTATGTCTGCTGCTAGTAGCGGCGAGAACGCTGCAGAGCATGACAGCCTCAATGATATGGCGGCCCTCGAAGAAGCCTCCGAGGATGCCATCGACAATGGCGGCAAGAATGGAAGTGAAAGTGAGGGTATTAAGGATGACCGCAATTACGACATCCAGAAACGAGTGAACCAGCTTCGCGGCAAGACTCGCTATGGCGAAACGCTGAACCAAAAGACCACCATGGCTTGTTCGCTGGTAAGCATTGATCGCCGGATTGGTATGCATACAGACGTGAGCCACAAAACGCACCAGCTGGCCAAATCGGACATTCAAGATTCTGAAGCGGAGCACAAGTTAGGACTGAGCATCACCAAATCCGACTTTAATGATATGACTGTCGTTGGTCAGTTCAACCGCGGATTTATTCTTGTCACCAAACACACTGGGGACCGCAAAGATCTATTTATTGTGGACCAGCATGCTAGCGATGAGATTTTCAACTTTGAAGACCTCAACGCTACCACCCGGATGGACAACCAGCCGCTGGCGGTTCCACTACCGCTGCAATTGACTCCTGTTGACGAGATAACAATATCGGCGCACCTTTCCACGATCGAAAAGAATGGATTCCGGGTCTCGATAGACGAGGAGGCACTGCCTGGCAAGAAATGCAAGTTGGTGTCGGTACCGGTGAGCAAGGCGACCAAATTCGATGATAAAGACCTGACCGAGTTGATCTACAAGATTGAACAGTCTCCTCACGATTGCAACCTCAAATGCTCCAAGCTGCGCTCCATGCTCGCTATGCGGGCTTGCCGCAAAAGCATCATGATTGGCAAGAGTCTCGATGCGGCGACGATGCGGCGAGTGGTGCGGCAGCTAGCCACGCTAGACAAGCCCTGGAACTGTCCACACGGCAGACCCACGCTACGGCATTTGATGACCATCAAGTAACATTAACATTAACACTTAAAATTATTATTTGACAATAGATGCAAGTTGAAGCAACAGATTCAAAATCTCCAGATGTTCGCTAGACCCTTCATTAAGTCGCCAGTCGGCCTCAGACAATGCTAGAGCAATCTGGTTCTTTTGAGCAGACTTCAGCATATCGTCGTCGACAATGAGCTTGTCGTGGACTTGCAGTAAGATCTGGGACGCCGACCATCCCGCCATCACCGCCTTGTTGACAGCTTTTCGGATCGATGCGTTCGATTCGCCGGATCTGCACGACTGGAGCAACTCGTCGATCGTGTCTTCTGGTACGGTACCAGATACCTCGTCGATGATCTGTATATCGATGCTTCGAGTATGGTCCATATCCACGTCCCCTTCGGCATCTGGCGGAGCAATTTGGAGTTTTGCAGCTGATTGCAAGAGGGTGATCGCCCGTCGCAAGTCACCTGCTGACGCAACCAGCAGCCGCTCCAGTGCTTCCTGTTCATACCTCACATTCTCCGAGTCGGCGATGTATTTGAGCCGGTCCATGGCATTAGTTTGGTCGAGACTCTTGAATCGGAACTTCGAGCATCTTGAGGCCAGCGGGTCGATGATCCGGGTGACGTAATTGCAAATCAGACAGAACCGAGTGATTTTGGAATAGTTTTCCATCGTTCGTCGTAATGCCGATTGAGCGTCCGAGGTCATGGAATCAGCCTCATCAAGGATAATTAACTTATATGGGGGGCACGGATACTGCTCCAAATCGGCCTGGCTGGGTCTTGTGACGACGGTTTTGGCGAAATTCTTGACTTTTTCACGAACAATCGAGATACCACGCTCGTCAGACGCGTTGAGTTCGAGCACTCGTGTTTTCATCAGCTCCGGGCCGTACAATTCCTTGGCCAATGCCAGGACTGTCGAGGTCTTACCCGTCCCTGGTGGTCCATAAAACAGCATGTGAGGAAGCTGTTTGTGTGTTAGTGCGTTAATCAAGTTTGCAGAACCATACATTGTTCGATTGCAGCGTTCGTTTGAGAATTGTCACAGTGTGGTCCTGAGCCGACACGTCGTCCAGGCTCCGGGGTCGACTAAAATTGATTAGCCAATGCAGCGTATATGCATACTATTTCTCAACCCATGGCCGCTCTCTGGTTGTTACTGTGGCAGGTTTGCCAGTCTGTTTGCCAAAAAATGACATTATTCAATGATGCGTCGCGTGGTAATGAGGTGGAGTAGTCGCGAACTTTCAATAATTGGCGTGGCGCGCATGCTCACGATTGACCGTGCCGTGGTGTACGCCGAAAAGCGGCTTTCGGTGAGGCGGCCCATCCACCACTTCTGCAGTCGCACAAACGTCCATAGATTCAAAAATCTGATCGTATATGAACCATTCAAGTCACTTATTAAGCAGAGAAGCAAACAGACAATGACGTCAGTGGGTCTTCCGGAGATTGTTCCGAACATTGTCGATGTTTGATGGCAGCAATGCCTTCAGCGGCGACTCCAAAGGCATATGTCAACAGCTAGAAGAACTAAAGGTCTGCATTCAAGTGTCTGATCTAATGTTCCGCAACAAAAATCTCCAATACAAAGCCACAACCCTGTCCTAGCTGGGCGACCATATTTTCTATTTCTGAAACCAGCTCTGCGGCTATTATAATTTATTCGCTATTGCAAGACATGAAGAGGGCCAAATGCCCCAATGTGCAAGACTCTTTCCCGGATCCAGCCAGCTCCGACCAAGCACAGCCGTTTCCAGCTCACGCCCGCTTTACACCTGTTAGGACCGATCTATGAGCATCGGCAGCGACCAGGGGCTGTGCTCAAGATTCAAAGTTTGCAAGGGCTGGCCATGTCCCCATATTCTGGGTTCCGAGAATTTCGGCCATGTTTTGGCATGCCGCATGACGTGTTTTTTTGGTTGTGTAGCTCCAGAATTTGACTTTTTCGATACTGGGTGAAGGCGTGCCGATTAGCGGCGAAGAACTTGCCGACACGGTCAATAACAGGATATATTCAAAACGGTTGTACTTTTTCCAAGAGGCCCATGCTGTTAAATCGTACAGGATGGCAAACAGTACGATACTGCGATTTGAGACACTCGCGCCGCATCTCGAGGTGCACTGTCTGAATTCTGTGGAAAAATGGCGCACCTTGGAGAAATCTACCAAACCTTATCGTTGGGGCTTCCTAATCCGGTGGAAAACAGTCCAGATATGGAATCTCTGCAAAGTCTATAAACACCCTTGTTTCGGAATAGGCGTCCTTGCCATCGCAAATGCGTCACTCGGCCGCCTGGACCGCCGAGTTTATTGCACCTCCGTTTCCCCAGCATCCAGATAGCCAAGATCAACTATGAATAGATTGAAAGCTTGCCTTTTTAGAGTTTAATTAAATCCCCCCTGAGCTCGTGGCGCCATCGCTCGGCCCCCAGTCGTTATTAGCCGCACGCGAACAGGCTCAAGGTTCCTCCAACCTTGAATGACGAACGAAGATAATTTGTAATATTTTCCAAATAGTCCGATCTAGAACCAGATGTTTCTTGGAATTACGATATGATCGCACAAACAGATCAAGTATAAAAACCCATGGATATTCACCTCCATCAAAAAACATCATCAACATCTTCTTCTCTATTCTCCTCTCCTCTCCTCTGATCTGATTTGACACCTACATCTCCAGCTCCTATCAACACCAATGGTCTCCACTAAGTCTCTCACTATCATCGCCTTGGCTGCCACTGCCATGGCTGCTCCTGCCGTCAAGCCAGCGGCCTCTAGCTCTCATGCCCATTTCAACCCATTGAACATGCACATCTTTGACGATGCGCGAGCTCATCTCACTAACGGAGCTCAAAGATTGAACGAAGTGGCCAACATGATCCGACATGACCCATCTCGAGCCGGCGCTACCGTGGTCACTGCTTTGATCACTGGCCTTGACGGGCAAATCGACGCTTCTTTGGGCACTATTTTCGGCATTGCCCACTACATGACCTTTGGTCTTTCCGATGTGCTCGGAAACTTCATCTTGGGCCCCACTTTCCAATCCATCACCGATGGTCTTGAGGTGGTGATCGGCAACCTTGTTGGCGGTGCTATCGACTTGGCTAGCTCCCCTCTCACTGGCTCATTGCAAAAGAACGTTGAACGATTGATCAAGCAGGGCAATGCATACCACATGGACACTGCCAAGCTTGCTGAAATGAACCAGCAATTGAAGAATACTCTACCAATGTCCAAGAGAGATGTCGAACAGGAGGAACTCATCGCCCGAGCTTCCCACAGCATTGCTAACATGCACATCTTCGACGATGCCCGAGCACACATGACTAATGCCGGCCAAAGGATCCAAGAAGTTGTACGAGCTGTTCGATCAGACCCATCTCAAGCTGGTTCTGCCGTATTCACTGCCTTGATCACTGGTATTGACGGTCAAATCGATGCTTCCCTGGGTACGATCTTTCACGTGGCTCATTACATGACCTTTGGTGCTTCTGACTTGCTTGGAAATTTCATCTTGGGCCCATTCTTCCAATCTGTCACCGACGGTCTTGAAGTGTTGATCGGTAACGTTGTTGGTGGTACGATTGACTTGGCTCTTTCCCCATTGACTGGCTCTTTGGTCAAGAACGTCGACCGATTGATCAAACAGGGAACTGCTTACCACATGAACACTGAAAAGATGGCCAATTTGAACTCTCAATTGCGTAACACTCTGCCTCAATAAGCGTTGATCGTTTAGCCCATCTTCTTCTCCAACCATCCACCTCCAACTCCAACTTGAACTCTGTCCCTATCTCTGTCTCCAATCATACTTCTCCAGCTCCAATCATACTTCTCCAGCTCCAATCATCCTTCTCCATCGCCATCGCCATCTCCATCTCCAGCTCCAATCATTTGCACCATCCTTGTTTCTCAACTCCTGACTTTTACCACCCTGTCTTTGTTCCACATTTTGTTTGTTTGATTCTGGGTTTTTGTTTTATTATAGCTAGCGATTTAAAAAAAATAAAAATTGTGTTAAGTTTTACTCCTCTCGCCACTTGCCGTTCTTTTGGTAGTCTTCATACATCGGGCGGAAGAAGGCTCGAGCAGACGAGTCCATCTGGGCATTGGCCACCTTGAGGCCATCTGGCCCCAGCACATCAAATACAGGGTACATGCCTGGCCGTAGGTATTCCTTGAGATGTGACTTGTACCCAGTTTGCAGCGAAAAGTACACGTAATTCAGCAACAGCACATGGATGTGCTTGGCCAGCTCCTTCTTGGCTTGTGCGGAGGAAGACGTGAGATTAGACACACCACCCTTTTCACGGATTGACTGCACAGGAGGTTCACACAGATTACCCAGCAACCGCGACAATGCAATGGCACTAGAAGCATTCAAATCCCCATCGAGCCAAGCCGCACGGTCAGACTTGGTGGGAAGCGGCGTGGACAAGCCGCACAGCAACGACTGGAACACGGCCATGATCAGGTGATGCCGCCCGTTGATACGATGGCGGTGGAACAGCAATACAGAAGACACCACCATGGTGCATTCATTGAACAAATTGGTCCGGGCGTCGATATCGCAATGAAACTTTGGTCCTTGGGTCGAAAACAGTTTATGCACCAATGTGAGAATGAGCTCCAGTCCATACTGACTCACCAGCCCCGGCTGGTCCTTGAGCGCCGTGTTCACGAGCTTGAGAACCGTCTCCAGACCCTTGACACCGAGTCGCTGGCACTGTTCGGTAGAGAAAGAAAGAACTTGTACAAACCGGGACTGTTGACCCTTCTCCAACAATGAACATGCAGCTTGTACCGCCTGCAAATATGCTGGTTTGATAGATAAGGACATGTCATCGCACACAAAGCAGTCCACAACAAGAGTTTGCAGCAGGCTATCTAGCTCGCTCTCCGCCACACGGGATAGGTATTCTGTATACGCTTCGGCCAAGTTATCACCGCCTTTCTCGATAGTAAGCAGGAAGATAAACCGAGCTGTAATAACCTTGACACTGTCATAATCTACCGCATATGCCTTGCATAGAATGGCAAAATATTTGGCCGCGAACTGGGGCTCAGACTGCGACAGCGCCTTCTCCAGCTCGTCAGACGCTAATACGGCGATTTGCCGCACAGCCGCAGAATCTCCATCAACATGGCTGATCAACACATGCAAGCTTTCCAGCGTCTCTGCAGTGGTGATACCCTTCTTGAACATCTTGATGAACCCTTTAAGTACCTCAGCAGCCGTGTCTTCGAGCCCTTCACCAATCTCTTGGACAACTACAGTGGCAAGCTGCAGCGACCATTCTTGCGGCGTCTTCATCGACGCAGTGATCTTCGATACTAGCTTAGTGATGAAACTAGAGCTAGACTCGGTCTGGATATTGCGCACATGATTCTGTACAATTTGCCGTACGATAGTAAACATGATGGAAGTGGGGTACTTGGATACCGTCTTGACCAAGCTCTCCACATTGGTCTCAATCTCAGAGCTAAAAGTTGGCCGCTGAGTGAGTTTCAAAATCACTTTTTCACTCAGTTCATATAATGGAAGCAACAAATCGAGCAGCTTGAACCGCATGGGCTTGGAAAACACCTCAATTGGGAAATCTTCCAGAGGAGAAATCACTTCGGTGGTGCCTGCTTCCAATTCACGAACAATCTCATGAACCATTTCGTTGACAAACACTGACTGTTCAAAAAACAGCAGATTGCGTACCAGCTTTTTCAGAGAATGGGGCTGATTGATGTAGAGCTGCGAAAGCAAAGTCAGGTGCTGCTTACCGAAATGTGCATTGGCAAGTATCAACCATCGGTTGGTAATCATATCCAAGCACTGCGGCGCGAGCTTTGGATTGTCGCTGATATAGTTCAGATTTCGAGTGACCATTTCATCGAAAAACTCAACTTCAATAAACTCTCGCAATCGGAAAATAACTTGAAGAAGCGATGTCCACAGTTCAAATGAGTCGTGCTTTGATACCTGGATGGATGCGACTTGTGATAGTATGCCCTTTGAATTCTCAACAAAATCAGTGTTAATAGACAAAATCAGGTATTTCAATGTCCATATTTTGGGATTCAACAGATCGGAGCTCGTAGTAAGCATTTCCAACAAGTTGTCTTGCAGACGATCCACCATGACACTTGATCCGGGGAGCAAACTTTTGGCAATGGCAATGGACGGTACCACATTTGGATGGCATTTTTCGTCTTTCTTCAGCTTTTTGTTCTGATGCGTGTCACTGAAACTTGCTACCAAATGATCCAGTAATGAATTCAGCTGCGTTGATGAAAGCTGTCGCAAATGCTTAACCACTTGGTCAACGATTCTATTACTCTGCCAGATTTTTCGATTAGAGCCCAGAACCAGTTCACCCCATTGACCAAAGAATTGCTGGAACTCTCTGGAATTTGCATACGCCTCAATCATCACACACGAAAACTCGATGCACTCGTCTGTATTCTCAACAAGCTCATACAGCTGCTCAGAAAGCGCAAATATCACATCGCTATTCAGATTCAACACCAAGTGCAGCAGCTGCCAGTCAGGCGACTTTTTGTCGTTTTCAAGATGCTTGGACACGATATTCTGAAGGTCCTGCTGAGATACCTTGACATTAGACTCAACTGCTTTTCTGAGAAGTAAAAACGTGCTTGGCGGCGAAATAGTCGCCAAGTCGTTGAAGTACTTGGGTGCTTCATGCGGCTTGACCGACACAATTGTTTTAAACAGTCGAGAGATAGCAAGCGGTACTTGTGATTCCTTTTTGAAAAGAACCAAAGACCCCTCCACCAACGGCCTGATACTTGTGTCCGATTTCAACACATCCGAAGTGATTCTGTCTATCATCACCGACACCAGGTTAGGGGTCTCGCCCGCCGATAGCACCAATGCAGGCACAAACACATGGGTATTAAAATAAGAAGCTTGTTTCTTGTTCACTGAGGAAGTGGAATGCAAAATTGGTCGTATCAATGGTTCCAGCTGTAATGCCAAATTTGTAACGTCCTTGCCTTCACGGCATAATGCAATAAAATTCGCTAGCAATTGGAACCCAGTATCCGATGAAGGTCGCACCCATATGACATCTCTTGAAAGCACTTGTAATGTGTCACAAAATGCTTCCATCAGAATTGGGTCTGCATTCTTGAGTGTCATAGCTACCAATGCCATCAAATCGTGGGTTGTATAAATGCGCGTTTTCGAATCCGAATCATTGATCGAGTTCCAAGCATCTTTAAATAGTATCCACACATTATTGTCCGTTCTCCAATCATCATTTTTATCACCATTTAGGCGTTCCAGTAGCCATTCCAACACAACATTGCTCTTTTGAGGAAGATATATGTGTAGCCGGTCGTGGATCACATCGCTAGCAACCTGCACTAGCTTTTCCCTAGGCTGGTCTCTGCTACGAAGAAACCTCGTCAGCTTTCCCGCAGTATTTATCTGAGATTTTTAGTATCATGGTAATGTCCAGTTCCCATACATTGTCCATTTTGTCCAATAAGTTTGATCTGGCGGCTTGAACAAAAGCTTTTTAATTTTTTTTTTGTGTTGTTGTGCGGCTGGGGCGCGAGGAAAAATAAAAAAAATTTTGGGAACAAAATTCCAACCCTATTAGACGACACACATCATGGCGAAGAAGGAAGTATCAGAAGCCAGACCAAAGGATAAAGCCGAATTGGCACTAGAAAAGGCCGTTTTTGGTGATCTGGAAGGATTTGAAAGCGGTCTCAAAGCTTTGGATCTGGACGAATATGACGAAGATATCGAGGAAGAGAGTGATGAACAAGATGGTGATGATAATGACGATGATCTTGAACATGTTCAAGATGAAAATTTGTTTTATGTTGATGAAGGTGAAGTGTCAGATAAAGACGAACAAGAACAAGATGATGATATGCAAGAAATTATCAATGTTGAAGAGGCAACAGATGAAGCAGTTTGGGTTGACAGCGATGATGAAAAGTTGCAGATATCATTGACATCAGTCGACAAACTACGAAAGCTGCGGACTTCGCTATCAGATAATGCTGTCAACGGAAAAGAGTACACACGAAGATTGAGATCAAGATTTCAAAAAATATATCCACTACCGAAATGGGCCCTACCCAAAGAAGACAATGATGAAGAAAGCGATCTGGATATCGAAGAAGATGGAGGAGAAGCACGAGCGGATCCTCTCGGCCAGCTGCTCAAAACGGCATCTTCATATATTTCAAAAGCAGCTCCAAAATCTATACCACCCACCCAGATCAGCATCACGCGGCTCAAGGATGCAAACCACGCCGCAGTGGCCAAATCGGCTATCCAAACTCTGCATTTCCATTCTACTCATCCATTAGTGCTCGCTAGTGGGTATGATCGAACATTGAGAATGTTCCATATCGATGGCAAGGCCAATCCAATTGCCACGACGTTGCATGTTCGAGAGACGCCATTTCAAACTGCACAGTTTCATCCTGACGGGCGAAGAGTGTTTGCGGCTGGCCGGCGACGATATCTGTATATGTGGGATATCGAAACCGGAGAAGTCACCAAAATTTCACGAATGTATGGTCATGAAGAGACACAAAAGAGTATGGAAAACTTCAAGCTTTCGCCGTGCGGCCGATACATTGCGCTCGTTGGCAGCGGTGGGTGGATGAACCTGCTCAGTGCCACCAACGGACAATGGATCAGCGGTGCCAAAGTCGAAGGTATCATCGCTGATATTTCATGGTATTCAGATGGCAACGATATCCTTATTGCCAACACTAATGGTGAGATATGGAAGTGGAATGTTGACCAACGACAAGTTGTCGACAAGTGGAGAGATGAAGGTGGTGTTGGCACGACCCGAATCTCACTAGGCAAAAACGACCGATATTGTGCTGTCGGAAGTGCTAGTGGTGTCGTCAATGTCTATGACTTTAACAACTTGGAGGTGTCCATGAAGATGTCGGATGCCGAAGCAGTCACTTACAAGCCGCGAGCCGCACTGGATCAGTTGGTAACTACCATCAGTTCGTTGGAGTTTTCCTCCGATGGCCAGCTGCTTGCCATGGCCAGTCGAGCCAAGCGAGATGCATTCAGACTTGTGCACATCCCGTCATTCACGGTGTATCAGAACTGGCCTACTAATGCCACACCGTTGGGTCGGGTCACCGCTGTCGCATTCACCCCAGGCAACGAAATGCTGTGCACTGCGAACGAATCCGGCAACGCTCGATTGTGGAAGCTCAATCATTTTTCTTAGTATACAGAAGATAGCACATACATAAAATAAATGAATGCAGCGACTGATGATATCGGCGGTCCTCTCTTTCGACTGGTCATACCGATCATATCGACCGCAGCGGGATCTTCTTCTCTTATAAGACGCACTGCGTGCTTCTTTTTATTGCTCGCTTCGCTCGATATACTCGGAAGCGGTGCGGCGATGTGATGCGTGTACCTCCGGAAAGCCGCCTTGGCTAGCTTGATGATACCGAGAAGTTATCGAGCGAAGCGAGCAAAAAAAAAAAAAAAGCTGCACGCAGTGCGTCTTACAAGAGAAGAGGATCCCCCTGCGCTTAGCTTCGTTCTTTGCTCGCTCTGTCGATATGCTCGGGGTGAATACCCTAGTGCGGCTGCATCTGGCAGGTGGTTGACAAATTTGGTGGTGGCCGAGGGGGCCTAGGACGGCACCACGCACCACCAACCACTGAAAAGAACACATTTCATCATCACCACCACCACCCATCCAGCAAACATGTCAAACGTTCAGGTCGGACCACCAGACCTCTCCAAGGCAGATAAATCTGCTGTGGCGATGGCCGATTTCCTTCGACACAACAAACAGATCAAGCAGCGACAGGGTATTCTCAATGGAAAGCGCAACGACTTTTTCAGATTGAAGAGAGCGATCCGAGCATTGGAATCGGACGCGTATAAAAAAGCGCAGAAAAAGAACCCGTTGCTTCCACAAATCAACAATCGAAACGAAGCATTGGAGGCATTCAGATCATTACCAATCAACCAGCTTGCGTTCCGGGTGATCAAGTTGGACACTTCTGAAGCCAAGGAGAAGGGGTTGAAGCCTGCAAGAGGGGTTCCAGTATTGAGCATTTTCCCAGCGCAAGAGTTTGGAGATGACATGTATTACACCTGGTTTTATGAACCGGTGGATCCAAAGACATATCTATTTGCTGGGCTAGTACTAATTGCCATTTTCGCGATCGTGCTGTTCCCATTGTGGCCACATAAATTGCGGGTTGGTGTATGGTATCTGAGTATGGCGGCGGTTTGCTTGCTTGTGGCATTCTTTGGCATTGCCATTATCAGATTGATCTTGTTCTGTATTACATGGGTCACGACCAAGCCGGGGATTTGGCTATTTCCAAACCTGTTTGAAGATGTTGGATTCATTGAATCTTTCATTCCATTGTGGGCATGGCATGGGGTCAACTGTTTGCCAGGTGCCAACAAGAGCAAGACAGGAAAGAAGAGAAATATGGGCTATTCGGCGGCAGAGGTTGAAAAGCAACAGATGAATGCTCAACAGCAGGCCCAGCAACAGGCTGCTCAGGAGTTTGCCCAGAGACTGCAAATGCAAAAAATGGCCGAGCTGAACGCGCGAGTCAAGAAGCGATTCGAGGATATTATGAACGGAGGCAAGGGTTCAACTGATACCAACGAGATTAATGCTTTGAAGCA
This sequence comes from Blastobotrys parvus, assembly GCA_030564285.1. NCBI lineage: Eukaryota > Fungi > Ascomycota > Dipodascomycetes > Dipodascales > Trichomonascaceae > Blastobotrys > Blastobotrys parvus. The sequence continues at coordinate 33,621 of JAJLUP010000051.1, forward strand.
GCGACTGGTTCAGGAAGAAGTGGCCCGAACCCAGCAAGAAATGCTGCAAATGAAGGAGCAGTTTGAAAAACAAACCTTGCTGAATCAACAGCGACAACAGCAGCAACAGCAACAGCATGATCATGGACATAGCCATAGTCATGGCGATGGTCATGACCATGGCCATTCTCATTCTCACGGCCCAGGGGAAGCCAACATTTCCTCTTCCGCATCTTCGGAAACCACCCCGAACAAGCGAATCGTCATGTTGGAGGATGATGATGGTAATGAATAAATTATTGACCTTATACATGTTGATATAAATAGTTTTGACTATACTTTGGGTCGTTGATACCTTGATCGGTCTCCAATATATCCTTAATTATCTGCGGCGGGTTCTTGCCTAATTTCTTGGCCCGATTCCATCTTTCTAGCCTTGTCAGACCAGCCACGGGACCATAATCTGCACTCAAGTCAAAATGTTTTAGAACTAATTCCACTGTATCATTGTCCTCGATATGGATCGGGTCTGAGATTTCCAGTGCTCGAACTTGTTTGAGATGGGCAGCATATTTAGGATCGTCAACATCAAGACTGTTGCTGGCCGGATCGACAATCTCCACTACCTGCGGCTTTGCCCGGCTGTTTACAACTTCCTTGGCCTTGAACGAGTCTTCTTTTTTGGCAACTTTGAATGAACTTGTAAGCGTAGATTGATTTCGGTTCTTCATTGATTGATTGTTGACAGTCCGAGTGTGGAGTAAACAAGTCCAATTGCTCCCAACGTTCGAACAGTTAGGAAAAATAAAAAATCCTCAGCCGCTCGACCACCAAAAATTTTTGATTTCCTCAACCCAACAGCATTCACCATTAGACGGCCTATGATCAACAGTATCAAACTACTACGAACCGGAATAGGTATCGTGGTAGTTTACACCGCATATAGCACATATGTGCAGATGCGAACCAGCTACGAAATATCCGAGCGCGCCCGACAAAAGCTATATGAAAGCGATCTGGAAAATGCGCATCGAGCAGACTGGCCGTCGAACAGATTCGGCAGTATGGTTGTTGGAGGCCGATTCGTGAATCCGTTCACCCAATACCGTCCGCAGACTGTGTTTGAGTTTGTCTATTGCAGAATAATAGAGCTGTTCCATTCAAAGCCGCGAGGCGGAGTTCCAAATGATCCAGCTGTGATTGACAAGCAGCTGCCATCGAGAGCGCCTGATTATGATTTATTGTTTGGAAACGACGAGAACATCTCAGTGGAAGATGCAGGAATACTGCCGGCCAAAGAAAACAGAGCTACAATCACCTGGCTGGGCCAAAGTTGTGCGTTTATCCAGATGGCGGGGCTGAACATTCTTACAGATCCCTGTCTTGGTGAGCATCTGGTGTCTGAATATGTCGGTCCCAAGCGTATAAAACCTGCTCCCTGTGGGATCAAGGACTTACCCAAGATTGATATGGTATTGGTGTCTCATGATCATCCGGACCATCTCGAACTGGATACCGCTGAGGAAATCGGCAATGATGCTCTGTGGATCGTGCCACAAGGTGTGGCAAAGCATTTGAACAGACGCGGGATTACTAACGTTGCGGAAATGGACTGGTGGGAGAAGATGAGGCTTCCTCTTGGTGAAGGATGGGAGGTGGCCTGTACCCCTGCGATGCATTGGTCGGGACGCAAAATGATAGATTCAAACGAAACATTATGGGGGTCTTTCTTGATGATCAAGAATGGACGACCATTGCTGTATCATGCCGGTGATACTGGCTATTCTTCAGAATTGTTCAATGGTATTCGCCAGGTGTTTGGGCCAGTGAGGCTCGCATTGCTCCCGTGCGGCGCATACACTCCACGATGGCACCTGCGGCCACAGCATATCGACCCGTATGAGGCGATCCAGGTGATGAAGGATTTAGGTGCGTCGAAAATGGTTGGTGTTCATTGGGGCACCTTTGTATTGAGTGATGAGCATTATCTGGAACCGCGAGATCGACTGCATGAGCTTGCTATCAATGGCCAGCTAGGCAACGACGTGATTGCGCCAGAGTTTGGTCAGACTATTGTATTTAATATCGGTGATGAGAAACCGAATGGAAACAGAGTGATTGTAGGACAATCGCTACTTATGGATTAGAGCGGCTACTTGTAAATAATAATAATAAAATGCAATTTTTTATGAATCAGATGCTTGGATACGGAACTTTTCAAACTCTTCATCGGTGATTGAATAGCAGTGTTCTTTTGCCGGGAACGTATTCTGTTTTACTTCTTCACAATACTGTTTAACAGCCTCGGTATTTTGATCCAAATAGTTGGAGTATCGTTTCAAGAACTTTGGAACAAATGCATCGAACCCTCCAAGCATATCCAATTGTACCAATACCTGGCCGGAGGTTCGAGGACCAGCACCAATTCCGATAGTAGGGATATCTAGTTTTGAAGTGACCAATTCACCTACACGATCCGGAACTGCTTCTAGGACCACAATGAAGCAACCTGCTTCCTGCAGTGCTCGGGCGTCTTCGAGCACTGACATTGCAGTTTTGGCAGTTTTTCCCTGAACTTTGAATCCTCCAAGACTAGATTGTCTCTGCGGCGTGAGACCAATATGTCCACAGACTGGGATTCCCATACTGGTCAGTTTCTTAATATGCGGCACAAGTTCAACGCCGCCTTCCATCTTGACTGCCTCGGCCTTTCCACGCTTGACCATTGCCACGGCTGATTCATAAGTATGTTCTGGTGAAACACCATACGATCCAAAGGGCAGATCGGCGATGATAAATGAACTTTTAGCACCTCGGGCTACGGCCCGACAGTGGTGGATCATGTCGTCCAGCTCGATCTCATTAGTATCTTCGTATCCCAACGCCACCATAGCCAGCGAGTCCCCAACCAAAACCATGTCGACTCCTGCCCGCTCGGCAATCGTAGCAGAAATGCAGTCATGGGCAGTGATAACAGAGATGGGCTCCTTATTTTTCCACAGCTTTCTCAGCCGTGGAATGGTCACCTTGGGCCTAGCGCCGTCGGCAGGGGTGTTGTAATGGCTCCACCGCACTTGCCGAGCTGGGCCACCCAGTAACCGGCCAGTTTGTCGCAGTACCTGTCGTTGCAACATTGGGAAATCAGTCACGCAAAGTAGTACTGAGGTCGTAGCACAGAGGACGGATGCCAGGGAGGTTAAGTAGTTTGAAGAGTTTTGTCTCGAGATTCGAGTCGGCTCGGCTCCGGGCGGCGCTCAGGTGCAGAGATTTTTCATGCTCGGCTCATGGACTTCTCCACCCCTTCCGCTCGACCGTCTTTCTCCACATTTTATTGACCGTAACTAGTTAGACCCCATGCATGATTTGAAACCATGACTCGTCGAGCAACGCAATCATCATCTGATGACTGCATTCGGTTGTAGACTGGCCGGGCTGTGGCAATACCAATCCCTGGAGTGTAACATACTGAAAGCCCGGATGCATTAATGGGCTGATCTTTTTATTTCTGAGCCATGGCGCAGATCTTTAAGGGGCTGTATGGCTGCAGCTGGGTCATCAGCGGCATTTTGAGCCGCGTTCCTAGCTGCAATACACCACAGAACGCGACAGAGTATCTTGCCATCAAGTAAGACAAAATGAAATGGTATTCAAACTATAGATGATATTCAATAGCTTGGTCTGACTTGGAAATACATACCATAAAACGATCTGGGGCCACAGAGACAATAGATGCACGGTGGATGGTGCGGCTGGCACGGTATTATTTAATAGTACCATGCATGGTTCACACTTCAAACCTGTAGATTTATTGTTCCAGGGGGAGTTGGTAAGTATAGCTGGTCAATGATGAAAGTCAGATACAGCGAACTCTGTATCAGACATTGATTATCTGATTGCTGGCCTGCCGATAAAAGAGTAGACACTGAATTGTAGCTTCAAGATAACCATGTTCAAAAATGATATTTCCATCTGGACAGACCGAATCGGCAAAACCCAAAATAGCAATTCAAAACTGTTGGCTTTGGCACTGAGTTACAATTCCGTAGAGTCAATGGCACTTACAGTTAAACGTCAAAGTTACCTCGGCTCGGAGATTAGGTGTCACTTCGCTCTCCGGCAAGCCGGTGCGTGCCGTACCAAAAAAAAAAAAAAAAAAAAAAAAAAAAAAAAAACCCAAAGACCCTTTCCTATTTATCCGAACTGGATTGATCCTGTCGTTTTCATTCTTCCTCTATACAATATGGCAGTTACTAATCTGTTTTCGTTCAACCTGCGGTCGGGTGTGCATATAACCCATGCCAAAAAGACGGTTGAACTTCCAACCAAGGACAACAAGCATATTTCGCTGCAAGAACTGATTGACCGGAACATCCCCCAACTGCAGGAAGGCAAATGGTACTGGAACTCTCCAATACTTCCAAATGGCCAATTCCAAACCATTTATGCTGCAGTCGGCGACCACGAAAATGTAGACAGAATCTACTATGGCCGACGATTGATCACATTCGAAGACACCGGTGATATGGTTAGTGCCGACTATGTCATTGAGCCACCAGCCTCTGCTGCAGAATGGGATGAGAGCATGCAATACAGCCCTATTGCCGACCCTCCACCACCATTACCACGAACTCGATACTTGCGACCTGAAGAAGTTGCTAAACTGCATACCAAGCAAAATGAAGATAGACCTTTGATCATTTTGTTGCATGGTCTTACTGGTGGATCGCACGAATCCTATGTCCGAGCTAGCATCACTTCGATGATCTCTGACGAATACGATTTCGATTGTGTTGTGCTGAATAGTCGAGGATGTGCTCGAACTAAGATTTCCACTCCACAGCTGTTTTGTGCTTTGCTGACGGATGACATTCGGCGGTTTGTCAAGATGATCAAAAAGGAGCAACCTGACCGTCGACTTTATTTGGTTGGTTACTCTCTTGGCGCTGCAATCCTGAGCAACTATCTTGGACAAGAAGGTGAGGATGCTGTTATTGATGGAGCTTGTTCTGTGGCCGCCCCATGGGACTTGAATCAATGTTATCAATCGCTACAAGGCGATGTCATCGGTAAAAACATTTACTCAAAGGCCATGTGTAAGAACTTGAAGCGACTTGTGAAAAACCATCGATCGATACTATCTCAGGATTCAAAGTTTGTGGAGGCTCAAGACAAATCGATCAACTATGTAGCTGATTTCGACGCCGCATACACTGCCCCATTCTTTGGATTCAACACTGCTAGGGAATACTACCGACAAGCATCGCCAGTGAATCGTATACTCAATGTACGAACTCCACTGCTGATTTTGAGCTCATTGGACGATCCGATCATTGGAGGCGGTGCGTGCTTGCCTTATGAAGAAGTGATCGTCAACCCGTATTGCTTTATGGGTGTTACTGATGTGGGTGGCCATTTAGGCTGGTTCCAGTTTGGTGGTGTTCGATGGTTCCCAGATGTCATTTCCAGATTTTTCAAGTCTATTGACGACACTGTCGATCATGGCAAGCCGTTCAAAGCAGAGATCAAGCGACAAGAGAACATGTTTTTCGAAGATCGGCTGGTCCTGAATTAACTGGATCAGACTTTTTGTAAATATAGCTAGAAAAAATATTATGCAATGTAATTGAAAATATATATGCAGAAAATGATTATTACGGAAATCGAGTGCTTGAGCCGCTCGTTGGTCGGCTCATTTCTCCTACTTCAACCAACATTGGATGACGTCCAACTGAACTTCGCCATTGTGTTGGTGACCCACCAAAAGTGATACCAGAATCTTCAGAATACACATCGGAAGAGTCATCAAACTGTCGTTGAGCCCTCCATGGAGTTTCCAATACACTAGCACGTTGGTCCAAGTACACCTTGGATCGTGGTCGTCGTCGATTGCCCTTGCCCCGAGCCAATTCAGCACCAGACCCAGCCGATGATGTAGAATGATCAGAGGAAGCAGATGCCACCGAATTCCGTCGTGAATGCTCAATAGCTGAATCCCGCTGCGAACGAACAAGGGTAGACAGCTGAGCCGACCGCTGTTGTAGCTCTTCAAGTTCCTGATACATATCCTTCAGGATCTGGTCACTCATGTTCTTCTGTCTGTACTTGGAATCCTTTGGTGGTAGAGGCGGTGGTAAAGACACAGATGACATTTCCGGTAGCTCAGGGGTTGGCGGTGATGCATGTTGATGTGGCTCCAAATATGCTGGCCCCGATACCACTCTGGACGGCTTTCTATGTTCGACTTGTTGATACTTGATCGGGATCTCAGGCAGTGGTCTTGCAACCTTGCCCGAGATACGTCGATTTGATGATGTTGAAGACATCCAATTGGATTCGCGACCAGGTTTCGAAAGCGATGACAGAGAGTCACTGCTGTCCCTAGATCGTGACAAATATTCAGATTGCACCCGCTTCTTCTTTCCCGGCTGGTTTTTTAATTGCGCAAGATTCGGCGACGAAATGCTTTCCGGAGAACCACCGCTTGGTCGTACCAGAGCCGAGTACTTTTGATACATTAATCCATGTTGGAGTGAGTCTTTGATAGCATTGATTCGTTCTTGTTGTTGCTGCTGAGATCGCTGGTATGCTGGAATCACTCGTGGAATATTGTCAAATGAAGATGTAGACGAGGTTGAATAAGTGTAGCCCAAGCTGGACTGATCTCCATGATGGGCACTGCTATTATACTCCTTGGTGGCGGTGCTAGAGGCAGACTGTTGCGATTCAGACGACTCTGTTGACTCAGATGCAGATGTAGCAGTAGTATCAGATGAGCCGTTCGTACACAATGAGCTGGCAGAACTTCCACTAGACACTGACCGCCGCATCTGCAGTTTTTGCCATTTCGCTTCTTCCTCAGCCTCGAGTGAGTGAATCTCCTGGCGAAGCACAACTCTAACTGCAACTGCTCGTCTCAAGTAACTAGACCAAGTTTCAATGAAAGCAAGGGCTTCATCGACCTTGATATCTTCGTCTTCCTTCGGGATCTGGTCACCAATGGATGCCGAGTCGAGCTGCAATGCAGGATTTGGATTGTCGTACAAATCAACTCGACGAATCAATGGTAACCGAGATGATCCCGCGGTAGACTTGTTTCTGTTCACCACGGAACGCTTTCGTTGGAACTTGGTCTGGTCTGGAACATTTGTCTGAGTCTTGACCGGTGGCGACCCAGCTTGGTAATCATAATCGAATTCCTTGAACTGGTTATCAGTGGAACCCGCCAAAAGTGAACTGCTATTGTGGTGTGCAGCATGGTTGGGCTTTGGAGAATAGATCTGTGACTGACCCTGTTGTGTCTGAGATTGCCACTGAGGCTCAGATGCAGATGTCTTGGAATATGCCCGTCGCACACTTGGTCGCAGGTTCACCAATTGCATCGACTTGATTTCATACTTGACGGATTTGCTCGGCGATTCGCGGATCTCGAACGAAAGCTGCCGCCTGAGGTCGGATTTATTGAAAAAATGCTTAGCCCTGAACTGTCGTCGTCGGAAGAGTTTGCGGAAGAACCGTCGAACGGCAGACCCTCTAATCGATCGACTGGTTGACCGCTTTCGCACAAGCATCACCGGACTGGCGTTTTCATTCAATGGTACTTGAGGATGCATATTGTATGGCAGTCCTCGCAGAGAACCTGGTCTTGGTGAATTGCCACTTTTAGAAGACGATGATTTTTCTGAAGCCGCAGGAGACCGACGAGACGGGGTCCCAGTTCGCACCAAAGATGAGTTTTTCCGTCGCAACAGCATGTTTTTGAGATGCTGTCGTTGCTGCTTACCTGAAGTATTCATTTTTGCCGATGTTGATGATGGTTGTGGATATTGCTGCAATGCTGATGCTGGTGGTGTTGGTTGTGGATAAGGCAAATGCGATTGATAATACTGTGGCTGCTGTTCTTGTCGCCGCGCTGTATGCAATTGTGACTGGTAAGTTTGCGGCAACATACTCACCCCAGAGCCCCGCCCAGTGGTGCTGGAAGTCCCGAACGAGGACTTAGAAGACTTGGCCCGGACTCTTGGTGGTGAATATCGCCGTGGTGAAGATGGTGTCTTTGACTCGCTTTGCTGCATCTTTCGCAGGTTCAACTTCAATCCTGGGCTCATTGGCCCACTGCCATACGAAGACATTGAGGCGGTGTCTGTATAACTAGTAGAATCTCCATATCCATATCCATGCTCGTAACCAATTGGCTGGTTGTAATTCGCGTTTCCAACGCCGACGCTGACACTCATTCTCCCGGCGATAGTAGCAAGAGGAGGAAGGTATCAAAATGCAATATGCTGAACAATGCAAACTATCACGGCCCAAGAATATCGAGATTGCCGAAGGTTCGAATAGTCGAATGGTTAACGAAGGTATCCAAAGAGTGATGATGAAGAAGAAAGAAAGAAAGGAGGTAGGGAAAAACTGGTATAATAATCGATTACCTTTGTGGCAGCAGCGGTCGTGTATTTTTACTTGTTACGGCTCTGCATACAAGTCTGCTGCTAGGTGATCCTTGTGACAGAAATAAAGAGATTTAATCGAGATGGCTGGTTCTTTTTCTACATTGCAGCAGCCCATGATGGCATGACCAGGGCTAATCGTCGATATCAAACCAGGGCCAGTTATATGCGGGTGGCTGGGCTAGGCTCGGCGATCGGCGCGCCTCACACCCTTCAGCCCTAACCAACCCGCCACACGACTTTCCCGCGCACTTTAGCATATAGCGGCGGCTTTCATATGCGCTTGTTCATACAATTTTGGACAGGTGCATCTGCAGCGATTATCGGATCGGACAGTATTTTTTTGGTTTGACGGGGTTCAAATACTAGATCAGCAGCAAGCCAGCAACAAGAAGTGGCGGACGTCAGTATATGACAAATACAAAAATAGACTATAGCAATAAAGTTTATGTCCCGGCTAGTACCAGCCTCCAAGATTGAGTCAAAGGTCCTAGAGGTTTTGCGGAAAGTGCAGTTAATTTAGAGTTTCTGTTGTGGAAAGCTCACGGACACCGTTGTCGGTGGTTCACCATGTCTTAATACACCACGCAGCTGGGTCCAGCAAGGTCCACAATCGTGTGCCCAGACATGCGATAATCCACAACACACACTTGACACAAGATGAAACTTAAAAAAAGGGGGAGGCTTCATGTATTCGCATCGCTGATCGGTGATCCGGGACGGTGGATTAGTAGGCCAGCCCCAGAGTTACGCGTAGCTGGGTGTTGCCAACGTCCCAACGTCCCAAGCGGGAGAAAAAGTGCAAACAAAACCACCTCCAAGCATCACCTGTTCAGAGGTGGAGACACGATACATTACACTAGCTGCAGCGCACGAGAGAGTTCTCTATATCCAGCCACGCCATTTCACCAACAGTAACCGGCATATTTCTTTACTCAGAGTTACAGAGGCGCTACCACCACTAGTCTTTTTTTGGAGTTACAGACAGCCTTGCGCCAAAAAATGGACTCATCAATACTGTCATTCAAAACCACGCCGCAGACAGAGGCTGTCCACAATGATATCACATCTCAGACATCATCATCTCCGTCACCGGGACTTACAGATGCGGCGTCTGACAGAAACGTTTACTCATTGGATAGTCTCCACGGCCTAGCAAGCTCACCGTTGGTGACATGCCCAACCATGCTCGTTGATTTAAAGGCACTAGTGTCGTAAGTTGCATTGGAATTGTGCGAACGAAGCTAACCAGATTGATCAAGTGCCCGGCCAAAGTTCAGTAAATCTCAAGGGTATTTTATTTTGCAGAGCAATGAAATTCTAACGAAACCAGGTTTGAGGAGGCACCATCATCATCTCGGTTCGCATCGTACCGAAACGGACGTCGTGGCGAATGGGGCCATGATCCCGCCAATAGCAATAACAATAACAAAAACCGACGGCGATTCAACAAGGATCATGAAAAACGGGCCGGATCGGAGTTTTTTGATATGGATGGCCAAGATAGTAATGAGCCAGAGTGGCTAGACACGGAGCCAATGCCCTTGAATGAAGATGGAGATATGGATATGGGCAAGACAGTGGAAGAATTTGAAGCGTGGAAAGCTCGAAAGAAGATGGAAGATATGAAGTTGGCCGGGATTGAGGTTCCGGAACCTGATGCTGACAAGAACCTGTCTGCAAGCCTGGGTGCAACACCCAGTGTTGACCGAATGTTTGGCATGTGGGGCGGATCACCTCAAACCGGGCGATCTGATATGGCCGGTGGAGATTTGGCAGGTTCTCTACCTGGAAAATCGGTGAATTCATCCAAGTTCTCACGGTTCTTTAGTAAAGATAGCCCTCAAGAACCGAACGCCAGTATCGCCCAGCCTCCACCTCAGCATGAGCATCAAGAACAAGAACAGCACCAGCCAACACCTAGTATGAATGTGCCAGAAAAGGATAACGATAAGGAAGGGTTCCAGCGGATTATGCAGATGCTGGACAAGTCTAATCACGGTACACCTGCACCTCGAAGCCCCGGCCCGTCACAGCCGCAACCCCAATATCAGCAACAGCAAGTACCACCACCTCAGCCGCAGCCGCAGCCACAGCACTATCACCGACAGCCGCAGCCTCAGCACCAGCACCAGCCTCAGCACCAGCACCAGCAAGCGCATATGCCGCTACCAGGTAATGAAGACTCTGGTAATAATTTGTTCTTCCAGTCGCTCCTTCAAAAGGGCGACGAAAGCACCAAGCCGTCGCCGCAAGAATCGAAGCAATCATCGCCAAAGGAAGAAAAGCAAGAATCTCCAAACATGATGTATCCACCACCGCCCCCACCTGGTATGATGCCACCCCCTCCAGGTATGTTTGAGGGCATGCCACCTCCTCCACCAGGCATGATGTTCCCACCACCGCCGCCGCACTTCCAAGGCTCAGGTCATCCGTTCCCACCTCCACCGCCGGGATTCCCACCGCCGTTCTTCGGTGCCAATTTTCCGCCGCCACCACCTGGGCACCATCGTCCTCAAAACGGAGGGCCGCCGCAACACGATCGAATGCCAATGCCGCCCCCACCACACATGGTCAACGGGTATCCGTACGGGATGGACAATAATCAGTCAGGACCAAAGCGGCAGTAGCCCAGGCTTCTTGGTCGTATTTTGTACGTAATTTGTTTTATATATGTCTCATTCGGTTTCCAAATGCCCATGTGCGGCAAACGTTTGAACTGGAGCCGCGCAAGCCGCACCAACCCAGACCCATGATCTAGAACAGTACACACAGTAGGTCGTAGTATGAATGTTTCTTGAAACAAACAGCGTGCCACTACTGTACATCGATGCTGTATCCAGACGGAATCGAGCTTGGCTCTGGTCTGGGTGTGTGTACCCAGTTCTATCTTAATATTGTCGTCTCTTTGGCTTCGGAATTGGCCTGATTCCTGAATCAAAGCGAACAAGCCGCACTAGTGCGATTGTCCTGTCGAACGCCTTCAGGACTGTTTTCGGGCAACCCACAGCATGGTTCTCGCAAACGATCCGTGTCACGCCATGCAGAGCCGCATCTCCAATTTTTATGTTCGCTACATATGCACATTTTTTTTTTGAATTGTTTCAATTGTTGGAAGATTACGGCAATATTAATATAGAGTGTCGACTTGGTTGTTGTCATAAAGTGTGGATTACAATGCGTCGAGGGACCCGTATACTAAATGGAGGGGGTTGGGCACCGCGCGTTTGCGATGTCCCCATACCTTTCCGGACATGCTTCAGTTAATCGATCACCATTGACATCCACCATGGACCTGCCACCGCCGTACAGCTACTTGAAAAAAGAGCACAGCTCTTTTCTTGTGTTCACAGGGGAGGAGACCGCTGCGCTTACGGATTACGCTTTGGAGAGTGAGAGCTTTGTTGCGCTGTTTTCGATGCCCACCATCAGATCGAACCGAACACAAGCATACGAGAGACTGTTCGACAAGTTCAGGGAACGATTTCCTGGTAACAACCATACGAATAGACAGCTCTATCACAAAATTCGGAATTTGAAGAGTCGCTACGACATGGTTTTCAAGGACGAGTTTGGCGGCAAGCAAGACAATGTCGACGCGGTCACTGTTCGTCATAGCGCCAGGGTGAAGGAACGTTGTTCCTTCTTTTTCTTGTTCAATGAAGCGTGCGTCAAAGTCATAAGCGGTGGGAAGTCTATGCCTTCCAGTTTGCGGCGCACGATACAGGCTGATTCGGCTTCGAATGGCCATGATCGAACGGAAGAATCAGAGGACGGAGAGCCGCCCAAAAAGGTCCCTGTTACTCCAAATGCCACACCACCACACAGCACGCGATCCAATAGCGGAATTGTGAAGCCAAGTGTCCATGATCGAACGGATGATTCAGGGGATGGAGAACCGCCTAAAAAGGTCACTGTTATTCCAAGCGCTGCATCACTGCACGGCACGCGATCTAACAGCAGAATTGTCAAGCTGAGTGCCCATGGTCGAACGGAAGATTTATCGGACGAAGGACCGCCCAAAAAGGTCACTGCTAATCCAAATGCTACATCACCCCACGGCACACGATCTAAAAGCGGAATTGTCAAGCCAAGTGTTAAGCTACGTTTTACCAACGCAGGCGTTTCGAAGGATTCGCCGCCCTGCCCAGCAACGAATACGCCATCTAACAAGAGCAATGGGTCCGCTGTCCGTCAATATCAGACTCCACAGAGTACCAAGACGAGTAGCTCCAAGCCCAGCCCACCGGGTGATAAAGAGCCAGAATTGGCCGTTACTCTATTCAATAATCCTGGAGATGGAGTTCAAGTGAAATCTCGTGGCCGGGAATTGAAGGAGCGGTTGGTGTCGCTAAAGCTGGAATCCTATACCCGAGACATGGAGTTTAAGAAAAAAACTGTACAATTGGAGGCTGAGAAGGTGATTTTGGAACGGGAAAAGCTTGCTCTGCAGAAGGAACAGCTTTTGTTGGCTGATAAGCGAAAGAAGGACGAGCTCGAGTTTAGAAAAAGCATGTTTGAAAGGCTCTTGAAATCGATGGAGAGTGGTACCATCAATGTCGATCAGGTTTCCGCGATGAAATCGATGATGGATAATGTGTAGCATTTAATTTATTTGGTTAGTTTGTATGCGCAGTGCGCCGCACTGCTGATCTGTGGACATGTCGGAACCTCTACCGTTCTTCTGACCACATAATAAGCTGATTTCAGCACATATTTCTAAAAAGGGAACATTCAATGACTCAGTGATACATGTCTATTGCTCCTATCAGTAACGTTCCCGCATGGGTTGCGTCTCCTTCAGTAGATGCCATCATCATTTGAGCAACAATTGAACCGATTTTTCAGTGACATTAGGCACATTTGAGAGACTATAGTGTATTCCGGGCTCTCTAATATGGTATTGCGGGTTGGTTTTCGGTCAGACATTGCTACACAGTACATCGGTCAGTATTTCGGTGACCCCGATCTGGCTCCCTTAACTGTACCCCACCACCCCGCATTTCATATAAATACCCCCATATGGCCCACGAACCGTGAACTCCACGAGTCAAGCACTGAAGAAAAGAGATGCCAGAACACCGACTATGGTACAAAAAACCGGCCAAACGATGGCAAGACGGTCTGCCAATTGGCAATGGCCGAGTTGGAGTGATGGTAGAATCGGGTGCGGGGTATGACAAGTGGACCATCAACGACTCGACGTTTTGGTCGGGTGCGGCAGAGGAGCCCAAGTCTAGCGAGTATGGTGGTAGAGAAGCACTGGACAAGATTCGAGAGCCGTATTTCGAAAACGACTATTCTAAGGGCGATGAGCTTGCTGCCAAGTATTTGCAACCGGAAAAGAACAATTACGGCACAAATCTGATCACCTGCAAAGTGGAATTCAAGTATGAGAACGATTATGGCGATTTCTTGCGTGAGTTGCCTCTCGCCGAGGCAGTAGTTAAAGTCAAAAGCGGAGTCTCCAGAGAATCATTTGCCTCGCATGTGGACAAGGTTATTGTATCAAAAGTGCACGGTGAGGAGCTCACGGCCAAGTTTGATGCACAGTTGAAGACAGCCGAAGATGGGGTGTACACTTATGAAAAGTATGCATACGAAACAATTCACAGTGATGGCAAATCTGGTGCCAAGGCAACAATTGCAGTTAAAGTGGTCACCGATGGTAAGCAAAGTGTTTCCGGAGAGAGCATATCAATCAATGGAGCCACTGAAACGCTGGTATTCATAGCAGTGGAGACAGATTTTGTCGGCAAAGATGATGTGGTTGCGTTGGTCAACGAGGCATCGTTAAAGAGCTATTCTCAATTGCGAAAGGAACATCTCGACGACCATGCTGCGTTGTACAACCGGGTCAGCTTAGACTTGAAGGGGTCCGACAGCATTCCTACGGACGAACGAAAGAGCCAGTTCAAGTCAGCTGGTTTCAGTGATGCCGATTTCTATGCACTGTTTTTCCAATTCGGGCGATACCTCACTATCGCCGGCTCTCGACAAGATTCGGTTCTCCCGTTGGGTCTCCAGGGGTTGTGGAACGACGGTGAAGCCAATGCCATGAACTGGAGTTGTGACTACCATTTGGACATCAACACGCAGATGAACTACTGGCCCACTGAAGCAAGTAATCTCAGTGAATGCCATGTTCCGTTGATGAACTTTGTCGAGCAGTTGAGCAAAGACGGCCGCGGTGCGGCTCAAAAGTTCTACGGCTGTCGTGGCTGGGTGGCCCATGTGTTCACCAACATTTGGGGGTTTGCGGCTCCAGGATGGGAGACCTCTTGGGGGTTGAATGTTAGCGGAGGTCTGTGTATCGCAACGCATATGATCGATCATTACAACCACTCTCTGGACAAGGAATTTTTGGAAAAGCAAGCTGTCCCGGTGCTGACAGAGTCTGCCAAATTTTTCCTCGACTACATGGTCATTGATAAACGAACTGGCTACCTGGTCACGGGACCATCGCCATCTCCTGAAAACAGTTTCTATATTGATGGCGATACTAAGGAACACCATCTGTCATTGGGCCCGGTTTTGGACACTGTTCTGGTGCGAGATTTATTCAGCTTTTTGGTTAAGCATTCCCCAGATAGCGGGCTTGTGAAAGAGCTTAAGGCATCTTTGCCTAAGCTGCCTCCATTTCAAGTCAGTTCGCGCACAGGCCAGCTGATGGAATGGTTGGAAGACTACAAGGAGGCGCATCCAGATCATCGTCATTTGTCACATACGCTAGGATTGTGCCGATCGAACCAGATTCTTCCAAACACTCCTCTTGGAGATGCCGCGCGAGTGACACTCGAGAACCGACGTGCTAGAGATGACTTGGAGGATATCGAGTTCACTGCCGCTATGTTTGGATGCAACTATGCTCGGCTGCACAACGGCGACAAGGCATGGGAGCATGCGGGCCATTTAATCTCAGATCTTTCGTTCGAAAATCTGCTGACATTCTCCAAGCCCGGGGTTGGTGGGGCAGAGTCTGACATTTTTGTTGCTGATGGCAACTTTGGCGGTGCGGCTGTCGTTGCGGAGATGCTACTGCAGTCCCACCGAAGCGGTATTATTGACATCCTGCCGGCTCTACCTCATTCATGGTCGTCTGGGTCGGTTGCTGGTCTAGTGGCACAAGGTGCGACTGAAGTTGACATCAAGTGGGCAGACAACAAGCTCGTGTCTTGTATTTTGCGGCCTCGGCGATCAGGCACGATCAAGGTACAATACAAAGAACAAGCATTCACAGTTGAAGCCAAAGCCGGACAAACGTATACCTTACCATAAGCTACTGATAAAAGGGCATAACTCCTTGTTAATAATCTTTAATCAATTTTGCTGCCACGCAATACAACGCCACCGCTAATATCTTGTGGTAGTCGCCCACTCCTTGGAACGACCACAACTCTACCGCCACAAAATACCCGTAGACGGAAAAACCAGCAATTACTGCATAGGCCATGTGCTTAGACAATGCCATCGGGCCCGGACATTCCCCTGTACCAGTGAGAGCAGAATATGAAATTAAGCCGCAAGCGAATGAGACACCCTGCATGGTGCCAAGCCACCACAGCAGCAGGTCCAATATAGTGATCAATCTAGCCGCACACGATCGCTCGACGGCGTGAAACAGTCCCAAGACTTCGGCAATGAACAATGTGAATGGACGTAGATCTTGAAATGATGCTAGCGCGGAAGCTTGATAGACAATGTGCATGGCAAAGTGGTGATAATGGCGGCTACCGCCGCATTTACCCCTGGTCCCGGCCAGATATAAACCACACCCTCAACCGCCACCGCGCTAGATATCATACTTGCCCTAACGATGTAGGCAACGTAATCACTTGCAGCAGTCATGATAATCTCCTTGATCTACATATGACGTTTTTCCAAGCCTCGCTTAGCGATTTGGCTAAATGTACGGGATCGGCAAGTATTTCGGACCTCTCGCTACAATTTCTCGGCCAAGAGCCACGCACCCAGCCGGCCACCTAAACTAGTCTGTCTCGGTCGATACGCTGTACCGTGCAGATCAGTTGAATGTTTCTCAACAACTCGCGCTCGTATTTGCAGAGGGCCGATAGCGACTAGTTTCATTGCATTCGTAATAATGCGCACTACTCCACGCAGGAACAGCGCCGCACAGGGTAATCTACTCTGCTCTTTTCCGCGCCGGTCAAACAACCATCCGAGAGCTGCCGTGCCAAATCCGTGCGCTCACGGCTAGATGTTGACAGTGGTCTTGATACATACCGGTGATAGGATAGCATAGTAATTGCCAGTCGATGGGTGCATAGAACGAAACATCTCCAAGTGGCTGAAAATGCTCTATAGAGGGTCCTGGCAGCTAGGAGTATGACTCTACATCCCTGGTACCAGCCGGAATGGAACGGAGTTGCTAAGAGATCCAGCCTATCAGAGCGGTAGCAAACTCGGCAAAACGCCGACATGCAGCCTTATGATATTCTAACCGATACTACTTTTAGGACATCTAGATCCACAGTATGCATCAAAGATATCCCGCAGCGGGGTGATCCCCCGCCATTGGAAAATCAATGAACCGGTGCGGCGCTTGGTTCAAGGGATAATGCACTGACACATCGCGCATTTTGCACGGCCCTCCCCCTCATTCTTACCCTGGCTATGATCGTCACCAGTGTATGTTCATTGTATGGAAGATCGTACGTTTGGGTGCCCTATCTCTGCTACGTACCCCTCTCCACATATCTGCGTGAACCCGCTATGATCATGGCCAATTCCGTCCAGGGCTCGGCCATCCGGGAAAAAGAGTACGTATAACATGAAAAAAACAGCTGTGTTGTTGGGGTGAAAAGAATGGTTTGGCGGGGTCGTTTTCGTTAACAGGGGTGAGGGGGTGAAGCAAGCGGGGGTCAGCATTAATTTCAAACATCGATCAAACGCGGGGCCGAAATGCTACAATACGTAGAAGAGGATATATAAACAGGCCAATGCCATATTGGATCGGCTAGCTGATCATCGATAATGACAGAGGGAAAACCTGAAGAGACCATGGAGGAGAACTCCGCTCCACCAGCGCCTGAATCCGGTGTCGTGAACGAAAAGGAAGACTACTTGAGTCCAGAGGCTGAAGCATTGGGCATGAGCCAGGAAATGTACAAAGCCACATATGGTGTGAATAAGGACAAGACCTGGTCCAAAGGTCACATCAAGTTGTATGCCGTATGCTCGCTATTGTACTTGTTCTCTTCCATGAGTGGGTACGATGGGTCCCTAATGTCCAGTGTCAACGTCATGAACGGGTATTTGGATTACTTTGGTTTGAAGTCATCAGGGTCAAGTACTGGTATGGTTTTTTCTATTTCGAGTATTGCAAGCATTGCAGCTGCTGCATTTGTGTGGCTGAGTGACGTTCTTGGTCGACGAAAAACCATTTTGATCGGCGTGATTGGCACCATCGTTGGTGTCGCTCTTGTATCTTGGGCACCTACTCTAGAAATATTGATTGGTGGACGATTTTTCTTGTTCTTTTTCACTGCCATTGGATACGTTTCCGTGCCGTCATATTTGGTGGAAATTTCTCCTCCACAACTTCGAGGGTATGTTTTACGATCATCACTGCACCGCATGCGGCTCATGACTACGAAATCATCGGGATGCTAACAACACAAATACAGGTCATTGGCAGGATTGTTCAACACTTTCTATTATTGTGGAAGTACTATTGCAACGTTGGCTTGCTATGGGTCAAAATTGAATTATGGAAATGACGCAAAGTCATTCAAGGTACCATTCTGGTGCCAAATGATCGCCCCAAGCATTATTTTTGTTGGTGCCCTTATTTGCCCTGAGTCACCACGATGGTTGATTGCACACGGTAAAGAAGATAAGGCCAGAGAAGTAATGAGAATCTACCATGCCAATGGTGTTGCCGGCCACCCAATTATTGAGGCTCAAGTTGCCGAAATCAAGCTTGATCTTGAGGTGTCTCCAATTAAAAGTTGGTACGATTATTTCAACTTTTACGAATTGTTCACCACGCGGTCCAAGCGATATCGAATGTTTTTGGCACTATCGTGGTCATGGTTTGGTAACTTTACCGGCTCTCAAGTCGTCACGTATTACCTGCCAATCATGTTGGAAACCGTCGGTGTTACTGATCCAGACACGCAGCTTTTGTTGAACGCTGTTTATGCTATTACCGGTTGGATTGCTGCTACTTCTGGTGCACTATTGCATGATGTACTCGGGCGAAGAAAAATGATGTTGATTTCCACCGCTGGAATTGTGATTTGCTTCTTTGTCATCGCGATTGCCAAGGTCTGCTATGACAAGTACGAATCTAAGGCAGCATCTGTGGTAGTGATTTTGTTCATCTATATTTTTGGTAGCATTTTCGCTTTTGCATACACCTCGATGCAGCCTGTTTACAGTGCCGAAGTGAGCACAAACTCGATGCGATCCCGATTCCAGGCAGGATACCAAGTGACTTTCAACGTGTCTGGGTTCATTTTGGGTTATACCGGTTCTATGGCCATGAGTGCTATGGGATATTGGTTCTATTTCTTTTTCTTTTTCTGGAACATGTTTGTCTTTTGCATCATCTACTTTTTCTTCGTGGAAACCAAAGGACGAACGTTGGAGGAATTGGAGGCGGTGTTCCAGTCACCCAACCCTCGTAAGGCCAGTACCTTCAAGAAAACCAGGTCAGATTCAGATTCTTCATAGGAGTATTTATGCTGTAATTATTTTGTGTGATATTTTGTGTTATTTTGTCCATGACTAAGCTGCGGCTGACATCGAGAATCTTGCTCACCCTGAAATTTAAAAGGGCCCAGTCATGGCTCACCCCCACGTGTCAATATTGTTTTTTTTATTTGGTTCTATCAATCACTGCCCATACAGATTCAAATATATTGCATTCACCAATTCATGCAACGATGAATCTCGATAAGCGCATCGAATTCCGAGCAACTGTGCTCAAAATGGTCACGGCTTTTGTGTTGGTTGTGTCATTTGTCATCGTGTACCTCCACAACAACCTCCACTCCACCGACACAAGATATGTGTTGATGGTTGATGCCGGCTCAGCAGGATCACGGATACATGTGTTCAAGTTTGACCATGAATCGGACGCACCTGAGCTTGCCAGCGAGGTGTTTGACTATGTACTACCGGGATTGTCTAGCTTTGCCACCGATCCTAACGCCGCAGCACAGAGTCTAAAACCTCTCCTTGATCGAGCGGTGAAAGAAGTGCCCACCAGACACCAGAAGGCAACTCCGATTGCAGTCAAAGCCACAGCAGGGCTGCGGCTGCTTGGAACCGATGAAAGCACAGCGATTTTGGCTGCAGTGGAACAGCTGTTGGAACAGTACCCATTTGAGGTGGTCAATGTGGAAATCGCCGACGGCAAAGATGAAGGGGTTTATGCATGGACCACAGTCAATTTCTTGCTTGGAAATTTGGAAGCCGAAAACGGCACTGCTGCCGTGTTTGATTTGGGTGGTGCTTCAGCTCAGATTGTGTTCCAGCCAGATGTGTCTGTATACCCTGAACAGCAGGCTCAGCAGGTGCTGAGCCACGGCGATCATAGATACGACATGAAATTCGGCCACAGCCATTATACGTTGTATCAGCATTCTCATTTGGGCTATGGATTAATGGAAGCTAGAAAACGGATCCACAAGGAAGTGGCCGAATCTGCTAAGGGTAGATCGTTATTGAAGCGTGAAATCAAGGTTGAGCAGGGCGAAGTCATCGTCAACCCTTGCATAGCCAGCGGGGTCAGTGGCACAGTGCAATTGGACGTATCTCCTGATGGGAGACCAGCCAAGCTTGTCAATGTGACAATGAAGGGTCCTGAACAAGCTGCTACAGATGAATGCATGGATATTGCGAAGGGTATTTTGAATCTGGAACATGAATGTGCCACCGGGCATTGTGCATTTAATGGTGTTCATCAACCTTCACTGGCGGACACCTTTGCCAACGAACCACTGTACATTGTGTCGTACTTTTACGATCGCATATTCCCTTTAGGAGTGCCACAAACATTCCAGCTCAAACAATTGCAGGACCTCACGAACTCGGTATGCCAGGGCCGTGCTTCCTGGCACAGGGATTATACCTCCGTGCTGGGAGACCTGGAACAGCGACCGGAATGGTGCCTGGATCTGGGATATATGTTTGTATTGCTGCATGATGGCTACGGCATCCCGTTGGAACGGACTGTGACAATTGGCAGAAGCATCAACGGCTACGGCTTGTCGTGGTCGCTCGGTGCCGCATTACAAATGCTCGACCTCACGGTACGAGTCCCGGAGTTGCTCCCAGAGCCGTGATCCTGCAATCTGCACCCACACATCTTGCCAGGGTCCACAGGCAGTCCACGATGACTGAGATCAAGCTGGTAGACCCACGCCTTTTTACGTTTCAGCAGGCATTAGAGCTGTCTCGAATACGCCAGCAGGCATTGGTTGACTGGCCTACAATGGGCCACATTGCTGGTCCGCAGTACGCTGCATGCACACATCGTGGCGACGGTGATATCAAAACCGACACACGAGCTGAGCGAGTGCTGATAGTGAATTGGGCATGCAGACTTATGGCAATGGTCCGAATGACCGGTGCAGTGCTTGTTTTGGCATGTCAAAGCCAAAAGATTGTTGGATACGCCTTCTGGTCGTTACCTCCATACATGAATCCCCGACCATCGATACCACAACGACTCAAAACATGGTACTCTGGCACCAAATACCATCTGGTTGACCTGTGGCACCGTAGACTCGGTGTATGGGAAGATCCAGTGTTCAATTCTCGTGGATATGCCTACGCTCAATCTCACCAGCTGGCCCACCACGGCACGGAACCGCTCGATGAAGACCTGACCGGGCTCGACGATCAGACCCTCCGCAATATGCAATACCCGGTGCGGTATATGGTACAGCTGTGCGAGCTGATGGTAGATCCGGCCTTTCAGTGTCGAGGAATTGGCACTAAGCTCATCACGAAGTCTCTGCTGCTGTACGTGCCGAACCGCCGGGTGCAAATCAACGGTATCGACGCACCGCAAAAGGCGTTTTTGTGGGCATCCCCAGTCGGCAAGTCAATGTACCAGAAATGCGGGTTCAAGGTCCGTTCAGAGCATGTCACAAATGACAATATCTCTAGTACCTTTATGGACTGGACTAGATTATGACCTTACTATTATTGCATGAGTGTGGTGAATCATCAGCCGCACCGATTAATGAAATATACAAAAGCTTTCTTTTTTATTTAATATGTATAATTGTCGCAAATTTACAGCATTTCTCGTTCTAACCTCGAATGACCGCATCCAATGGGATGCTTTCATACTCATCATACCCTCGAGCCAAGTTGATGTTCTGCAAACACTGGGTAGCAGCACCCTTGAGCAGGTTGTCAATAGTGGCCACAATCACGACACGGGTCTGCTTGGAGTTGACACCAAACCCACCAATAACCACCCCATGTTTACCAGAGACATCCTTCACCAATGGAGCTTCACCAGTCACAGTCACCAGTTGTTCGCCGGCGTACCGGTCCTGGTACATGTTTCGGATATCTCGCGAAGTCAGATTGTGGTCTGGCTTGAGCGGGATTGAGATGGTGTGGGTGATACCCTGGAACCATTGAGCAACGTGTGGGGTGAATGCCACTTCGAGGCCAAGTTGAGACGATACTTCTCGTTCGTGGATGTGGTCGGTCAATGAGTATGGGATCAGGTTGTTTTGCAAGTTGTTGACATCGTTCTTTGGCGAAGGCTTGGTGCCCGCACCAGAGTAACCGGAAACACCAAAGATGGTTGGAGAAACACCTTCTGGGACGTGTTCCTTCAATGGGGCAATAGCAAGTTGAGCCGCAGTTGCGTAACAGCCAGGGTTGGAGATCTTTCGAGCACCAGCAATCTTTGATCGAGTCACCAATTCTGGCAGCCCATAGACCCAGTCTTCAGAGAACCGGTAGTCAGCACTCAAGTCGATGATGGTCGATTCGCCAGATCCAACTTGTTCGATAGCATCGACAAACGGCTTACAAACACCATTTGGCAACGCCATGACCCAAACATCGACAGCACCATCTTCTTCGAGCTTCTTGATATCTTCAACTTGAAGGTTCTCATAAGAGATGTCCGACTTGGTGTAGCCTTCGAGCTTTTTACCCTTGAGTTCTCGCGAAGAGACATGGATCAAGTCCAAATATGGATGCGTGTTGAGCATTTCAATCAACGCTTGGCCGGTGTAACCCCGGGCACCAATCAAAGCCACCTTGGACTTGCTGGTATTGCTGCCAGACTTGATTGGAGGATTTGGGTTGCTGGAGTAGTTTCGCTTGGCAGTGCCATTGAACACAGATCGCATCACAGATGGTCGAGTCAACGTGGAAAACCCACGGGCTTGTTGGTATGCACCAGCGCCACCCGCTCGGTGCGGCTTAGTGACAGGGGATGGCGAGATTGGAGACACCTTGTTGACAAACTTTTGGATCAACAATGACACTTGCTGAGCATCTTGAATACCGTACCAGAACAAGATTTGACCATTGGAGGCAAAGGAGCCATCGGCTCGCGTGAAGTGCCAAGAAGCATTTTCATCTTCTTCCCGCACAATCCAGTGAAGTTGAGAATAGTTCTTGGTCAACGCGGTCCACACATTATCAGTGACATTGTTCAACCAGCCGTTCTTCGATCCCAAGAACTTGTCTAACAAAGCAACATCACCAGGTTGCTCACGCACAATAGCCAAAACCTCCAATGGTTCATCACCGTAGGCCTTGAAATTGCTACCTTCCAAGCTTCGCAAGTATGACGCAACTGACACCTTGTTTTCTTGTACTTCAGGATCTCGTTCCAATGCAGTTCGCAAAAGCTCCTTCGATTCAAACTGGTCCAAATTGTCTCGGGTGATCAGCTTGTAACCTCGTCGGATCAAAGTACCAGCACCGCCGTCGGTGAAAAGCTCCTTTTGCATATCCTTGACTGAAATGATCGTGACAGAAGACGATCGTGGAAGATACATAAGCAAGTCTCGGATCTCCTTGATCTTCAGCTTGGTGCCATACTTAACCCAAGATTGCTGCATCAACTGCTCGTATTCTTCGTCAAGGTTGATCACACTGATGCGCTCACCAGTTTCGCCATGCATCAAACCACCCTTTTCGTTCAAATAAGCAATCTTCAGTGGTTCGATAACACGAGCCAATTCACCAGCAGCAACATCTGCATTGACATTCAAGATTTGGCCATCTGTGGTCTCGGCAAGCGAGGTCAGAATAGGCAACGCACCAGCTCGAATCGACGCCTCAATTGAAGTCTTATCCACAGACGTAATCTTACCCACAAGGTCGTATTTTTCCTTATCGAGGTATTCAGCAGTGAAAACACCGCCAGTGATAGGTCGAGCTCGAACACCAAGCTGTTCCAATGCTTCTACAAGCTTCAGATTCTGCTCCAAAAAGCATCGTCGGACGACACTCATGGTGCGGCTGTCAGTGATCCGAATGCCGTCAATATAGTCCGGAACAACCCCTTCACGTTCCAGAATGTCGTTGATCTGAGGACCAGTACCATGAAGCACCACTGGATATAGTCCGACGTGGTACAGAAACGCCAAAGCAGAGGCCAATTGTGGAAGCTCTTGCGTGATCACAGCCCCGCCAACTTTGATCACTGCAAACTGTTGACTGTTGTTATGTTAGTCTGTTGTCTTTTTAATTTATTTTGGTTATACCTGTTGACAGAAGTGAAATATTTCAGGTGTTGCTCAACTTCTCGTTTCGAGCCAATGTTATCCAGTAGCTGGATAACAGTCGATCGAGTAGACAATGGCTGTGGAGCAGTTGAATATGCTCGCGCTGTTACGTGGTGTCGAGACGGTCGAGCCGCCAGGGCTTTGGAGGCCAGAATCGCCCTAGATTTTATCCCGTTGGATGCCTTTCCCACGACTCTCAACATTGCTTGTTGTAAAGAATTGTGATGGTGATCTGAAGAAGAAGAAGAAAGAGTAGGGGCCAGATGAGTCTTTTTGTGAATCAGTCACATCCGTCTGAAGGGGAGGGAGGAGGCCGCGCGCTGCTGCGTGCGTATCAATTCTCGATTGAAAAAATATGGTTGGTCTATTGCAAGTTGATATGTACATGAATTCATTAGTATATGAAAATTTACAGTCGTCGATTGAGCCGATTGAGCTTTTTGGCCGTCTTGGCATTGGTTCGGGTTCGCTGACCATGAACAGGCAATCCTTGGGCATGCCGTCGTCCTTGGTAACTACCAATCTTTCGTTTCAATGCAATATCGGCCAAGATCTCATTCTTCTTGTCCTTTTCTATCGTGTATTCGGATAATTCTTTCGTTATCGCCAGTACTTTCTGTTCATTTAACTGGTGCATTCGCATGTTTGGGTACAGTCCAAGTTTGGCACAGATCTGAGCAGTGTTCTGTTGACCCAGCCCGAAAAACTTGGTAGCCAAACCAATCTATATATTAGTGTTAGCGCTCTTTTTGTTTTTTTCTCTAGTACATACTCGGATCAGGGTATTGCCTCGGAAAGATTTGCCCAGGATATTGGTCACCATTGTTGAATCGTCGTCGGCTAACTAGTGGAGATGATTTTTTTTTTCCAGGCGTGGGACGTTCGCAGCCCGCCCGCGCACGCAGCATCAAGACTTGGTGCGGCTTTCATTATTCATAGTGCATTGAGCTACGAGTTTATTCTACTTGAATCGAAGGAACAGCTTCGCCAGCAACAGGTGTCGAAGGAGCAGATGGAGCCGCAGATGATGTCTGCGATGGTGGATGCATTGTGGATTGCCCCTTTTCTCGATATGTTGAGACAGCTGGAATATTGGCCGGCACCCGGGTTTCCAAAGTTGAATACGGTCGAGGTTCCAGCTTGATCAATGTGTGCAATGGGACCTCCATCCAAGGACTTCGATCCTGAGGAACATTCATGAAATAGGCATAGATACATCTCAATACTGCCTGATGAGTGACAATCATGATATTATCCTGTCGTTCCAACTCCATGATAATCGGCTCAAGTCTGGTCACCACATCCTGGTATGATTCACCACCCCTATATCGATACTGATATTTGTTTGCATCGCGAGCCTTAAAGTCATCAGGATATTCACGCTCGACTTCTTCATAGGTAAGGCCGTCACAAACTCCGGCATCAAGTTCATCCAAGGCTTTCCACTGCATTTGCCGATAAGGCAAGAACCGAGCTGTTTGCTGAGTTCGCTTCAAAGTCGACGTCCAGACGGTCAGTGGCTGATCACCAACAGCTTCCCGTACCATTTGCGGCAACTTTTTGGCATACATTTGACCCCGTTCAGACAGGTTGGAATCACCACCCAGCTGGCCGGACAGGTTGAACTCAGATTCACCATGACGGGATAGCCAGATGCATCTTCTCTTAATATGCAAATTCATCAAATAGTAGACAATTCGCGATTGGATATACGATTGGATCCGATTGATGATGACTTGCTCATTGACGTTGATGATCTTGACAAATGTAATCGACTCGTCATCAATTGTCTCATACACCTGTTCGTATTTCTTGATCCGATCGCAAAAATCTTTAATTGCTGCATCGGGGTCTTGTCCTTCGTAATCTGGTGATGTTGTCTTGACATCAATGACATTGTGCATGATCAAATCCTCATCATCACACCAGCTTTCCACAAACATTGGCTCAATGCCGTGTTTGAGCAACATTTGTCGGATCCATCGTCGCCGTTCTTTGGTCGAGTTGGTGGCATCCAGAATCCCAACAACACCCTTTTCCTGGTCAAACCATTTCATCATATCTTCAACAGCACTCACGGCTGACTGCCGTCGTAGTGCTTCACCTTCTTTATTCGCAGAATCAAAGAAATCAGCCGGTGGGTGCGCAGCAGCTAGTCTTCGGTAGGATCCCACATTGAAGCATTTGGCATTGATTGATAACCAAGTCAAATATCGAACAACTATTCATTTTTCCTGTTAGTCTTTGTCTTTATCAAAAAGTCATACTTTTCTGTGCAATCAATGACTTGCCACGAGCTGGCAGCCCGACCCTGTTTTTAGTTAGTATGATGATTTGAGAATACCATACATGACAACGCATATTCGAATATTGTCAGGCTGTACCGATTTCATGTTAGTAGTTGTGCTTGAGAAGTCAAAGATGGAACGTTCAGTTCAGGAAAAGATGCAAATCGTCTCTCCACCAGGGCCCAAGACAGAAGCTGAAGAGGAGGAAGAGGGGGAGGGGGAGACAAAAAAAAGCCGGGGAACTAAAACAATGCACGCAGCCAATACGTCCTAACAAATCATCCATTTTTGATCCTCGATGTTTTGCGTCTGGACTTTTTTGGCCCCTTGGCCGCAATCGTTGGCTTAGTTTCTCCGTCTCCAGTGCATTAATTAGCTCTCCTTCGGCTTCAATTGTACACGTCCACGAGCCGAGGCGGCAGAGCAGACAATGGGCGTCCAAAGAAAAAAAAAAAAGGCCATTACGCACAGACGGAGATCGGCCTCATTCCTCGGCATTTGTCAATTCATTGTTGCTGCCCAGAAACAGGGCGTGTTTCTGGGGGTTCCTACGCGAGACTCTCTGTTGCTTCTTGTGTTCTTGTGTTCTTGTGCTCTGACGCATGGCCATCACCCCTTGCATCAATTGGAATCTGTCGCCATCTTTGACTGGGAATGAAACGATACTTACGTCTGAAATTGAGTAGAATCCGGCCATTTTTCTGGTTGTGCAAACGTGTCAATGGAAGATTCAGACTGAATAGTGTGGAACTTTGTTCTGGGGAATGTTAATGTCATCAGAAAAGCCGGCCGGCGCCGGGTGATTGCGCAGCCTGTCCCGGTGGTCCCCGGACTCTCCCCGGACCCTTTGCTGGGTGACCGGGACTAAACTAAACTCCGAGAGAATAATAATAAAAGTGATAATATGGCATGATCTTTGCATCTGGCCTGTCATTGAGAATATCATTCAATGATATAGCTTCCATGCTGTGGGGATGATGATTATGATGTTCAAGGCCCTGCAGGCGGAGGGTCCACTGCTTCTGTATGTAACAGAATTGGCCTGAACGACATCGCACATCCAGCATCGAGCGTAGCGAGCAAAAAAGAAAAGCCGAGCGCAGCGGGATCCTTTCTGTCATGATCCCGCTGCGCTCGGCCTTTTCTTTTGCTTGCTTCGATCGCTCGATAGAGGTGCGGCGCACTGGAGGGTGTGAGCGATGAGGATGGCGATGATACATATTGTTATTCCTGTACGAAGATGCTACAACAAGTCAATGGTCTCGCGACGCAGGCTCAAGCTGACCACACGATTTCTTGGAACTTTTCGTCCTCCTGTTTCTGTGCTTCGATATATTCCAGGGTCCGTTCAAAATGCAGCCTAGGAGAGTCGCTGCCGTCGGTGTTGTTTTGCAGGTTGGTCTGGATCAGATCGATCAGACCATTGATATACTTGACAGTGATGGCAGTGTTTCCATGGCCGTAGTAGTAGACATAGCGATTGAGGATCTCCACAAAGAGCTCCACCGTAACAGCAACGTCCATGCAGTTGTCAGCTACTCGTAATGCCCGTTGTAGACACTCCAACACCCGCTTGTCATCACGGAACAAATCTGCTTTGCCTTCTTCCTCATCCAAAGCGGGAATTTCAGTAGCCATCCATAGATGACTGCAGGTATACACGGCTCGACATTGATCTGGCTTTTTCAGTAGCTTCGATCCATACAGAGTACACTTAGATACCAATGTATCATAGTTTTCAGTGCTGAAATGTCGAGACTGTTGCAAAGCACCAGCAATCACACACAGCGCTTGATATTGAAGCTTTGAATCCGAAATGGACTCTTCGTAAATAGTAAACGCCTCGGTGTAAAACTCGTACGCCGCATCTTCGGCTTTGACCTGATCCGCAATGCTTGCGGCGGCAATGTAGAGCCGCAGTGAAAGCTCGCCTTGGCCCTGTTCGTACAACTCGCCGACAGTGCGCCGCACGAACTTGAACGTGGACCCGATCTTATCTTCAGCGTTTGCGGCGCTCATTCGATATCTTCTTACAAGCTTGAATGCGCCTGTCACCAGAGCGGGATATGTGTATTTGATTTTGTCACCTCCTTCGCCTAGGGCGTTTTTAGCGGTGCTCAACAGCTTGGCTTGCACATCTGGGTCTTCGTTGTACAGCAAATGCACCACTTTGGCGAGTTTGGATTGGTAGGTGATCACGTCGTCGCTGTGCTTTTCAGAGCTGGCATCAGCTGTGGACGAGCCACCAGGCAGCGAATCTGTGCCTCCGGCATTTTTTGACGAAATCGCGCTACCTTCTTTGATGATGATACCAAGTAATCCAAACACTCCGCCAGCATCTTCAGTGGTGTGCAGCTTGTCGCCGGTGAGAACAGACTCCAAAACAGCCGAAGCAATGGCCTTTTGGGTCTCATGGGGCTGGGTTCCAAGCAGCGGCAGATAACTGGGAATAGACAAAACTGTCAATAATGAAGAATAAAAGTCGATCAATTGCAACAGAATGTGCTGGATATTCTGGATGGCTTCTTTGGTCAACGCTTCATCTGGCCTGGCATTTTCAGCCTGAGATTTGGCAAATTCGAGAATCTTGTTGATGTACCCGTGATCCTCTGGATAGCAGCTCAGCGACAACTTGACGATACCACCAAGGATTGCAGTAATATCTTGAAGAGCCATGTCCGCTCGAACTTGAAGTAGAGTTTCTAGATGTTTCCAGAACACTTCAAACAGATTGATATTGGCAGGGATTCCTCTTACAACTTGAGATTCAACCCCGGTGCCATTTTCGTCCTTCTTGTTTTCGTCGTCGTCTTCTAGCGTAGCCTTTTCCATGCCACTGGCAACATCATCGGGAGTATCCTTGTCAGCCTCACGGGCGGAATAATCAGCCAGCCGGTTGACCAAAGTCAAAACAATCCTCCGGACACTAACATGTGGATTCAGCTTTGTAGTTGCTTCCAAAAACAGATCCAACGTATGCAAGTGGAACTCATCAGGGAACACTTGCACAATAACATCCAGCAAGTATTCCTGAGCAATGACATCCCTGCATTGAACAACTTGCTCCAGAATCGACGGAAGAATGTTATCTCGGTAATAATCCATGTCGATACCTTCCAATTGACTCAGCCGGACGAGGTTCGAGCCGACCAAAATCTGCAGTTCCTGTCGCTCCTTTGTGCGCTTTTCCCGTTCTCGCGAATGGCCCTGGTGTTGTAATCTCACCCATAACTTGTTCATTTCAATAAAATTGGTAATTGTAAATTGAATAGAGTCCTGCAAGTTGCCCTCGGGACCTTCTGAAGTGCCCACTGGCAAATAGTCTCGACAGCCCTGACTCAGGTAATATCGCAGAAACAACCCACGAATAGGATGCTGAACCCCACGACACATCTCCATCATGTCCTTCATAATTTCTTTGATCGGTGCATCCGGAATGGACATGTACACAGTGCCCACCGTAATAATCAGGTACAGTCGAGGCACAATGTTCCCGGCATATTGCACCAATTCGTAAATATCTGCCAAATGGTGATTGGAATGGTCATCTTTCAGATACGCACCCAAATAGCTCAATGCGTCAAACACCGCAATGTATAATTCGTAGTATTGTTTTGGAGACAGTGCCGATGTACGCAGCTCCGCTAGTAACGTGGAGGCGTGTTTGATAGCATCCAGCAGCTTGCCCTTGGACTCGAGGCATTTCCGCATCTGCTGCTCCTGCTGCCGGATGAAAGCAAGAGACTCTTCCAGCTGCTTGGCCTGGTCATCCGCTGGTTGCACCAATTGCGACATTTCGTTTCGTTTCAGCTTTATCAAGGGAGGAGGTTGGGGTGGCGCTGGAGCGTTGATGTGGAGGGAGGCGCGGGTGGTGGGAGGTTTGCCATCGCCCGGCGGCGGTGCCCTTGGTATCCTCCGCCACTATTTGCTACAGTCCGGTACGGTCGAAATTATATTAGAGTGAAGCGTTCTAGAAAGAATTAAATTATACACGCAGCATTGTGTGACCGTGCGATACGAAAACGTTCGGCATGTGATTGGGTGAATTTTAGCCCTTTTACTGGATCCGGTACGGTACTTACGAATCGCTCCAGCCGCACTTGATTCGATCAGGCTAGAAAACATGCAACACGAACATTATCTCGTGACTGCAGGATCGGACCCACACCTGGACACTTAAGAAATCCCCTTCGTGATGGTTTTAGTGTGGGTCTTGTTTATCGAATGTGTTGCATGTTCGAAATCCTAAACTGCTGACAGTGTGGGTCCAGGACCCTCTACGGGCCAGCAAGCATGGCCCACCACCATATATATAGATACGCGTTGCTTGAAAAGCAAGGGAGTTTTGACAGAAGAAAAATGGCGCGAGCAACGTCTGGAGATCTTATAAGAAGCAATGTGATAGAGTTGACTTTGGATATCCGACGGCACAAGCAGCATGATGAGGCGGTCCTGGCAGGCGATTTGCGCGGGTGCGGACGGCTGAGGTGTTTGACGATCGTAATCGATAGCCCCACAAGAGTCCTACACCCCGTCCGGCATTGTAAACACATTGCAATCGAGGATTTTTCCACCCATAATCTCGAGAAGGTTCAAGGAATAACCCGATTGGACAATATAAAGAGCTTACGGCTATACCTCGATGCCGAGTCTCTGGGAATGGCATTTAAATCGTTCCGGTTTCCAGCAATCACGCAGGCAGAGATTGTGATAAACGATCATTATGGCATCCATGCAGATAATTTGGATAATTGGACCAAATGTTTAGACGATTCATATCAGTTGTCCGACTTGCGGATCGTCTGTGGCCAGTTTGAGCTGCTTCATCTGCCTCGCCATATTCGCCAGTCCGTTCGGTCATTGACGTTTGCTCCATGCGAGTCTTCCTACGTAATTTACACGGCCAGACAGCTTGTAACCAAGTTTGCGAATCTTCAATCAGTACAGCTGTTTGCAAAGGGGCCAGAAACTAGCCAGAATGCCATGGAATATGGCGCCGAGATTGAAGCAGCTAGTTCATCCATCCAGGTTGGATATTTCGGCAAGATCCACGATAATTTTACCAAGTCGAGTAACGGCTACAACGCCAGATGCGGCTGTTCGAGGCATTCATGAGGATTTGCCTTTGATCGCAGCTGCGGCTTCTTTTTTATGTGCTCGGGATATCATGGTTAGCTAAGATTGGTCACTGGACCCGTGGTGATCGGTTTAGACCATTGCCATCGTCTGCCGCACCGACAAAAGATTACATTAATTTGGAAAGTAGAAGTAGGAATAAAAGCAAAATCCCTAGACATACTGGTCGGCCATGCGTTGTTGAGCCTGTGAATACACGCCTCGCGCTTTGGCTTCCCTCTCACGGACAGTCTTGTCCTCCTGGATCAAACTACAGCAATGGCAACAAAGGTGGCTCACACAATCGGTCTTACACGACCCATCGATACCGTATCTTTCTCGAATCTTGCCTCGTCTCCAAACGCTCAAACCTATTGCACCAATTCCAGCAGTCAAATAAATACATAAGAAGTAAATGCAACTGTAGTTGTTGCACAAAGTGGCGCAAGACTCTGGGTCCGGCAAAGGATCGGATTGATTCAGGTTAAGGTATTTTGAAGCTCGTCCGAATGAAAACCATGGGCAGCAGCCTCCCCATACGCCTGAGTCTAATTAGTTTTGTGCGTTTCTTGAACTCATACAGGCTTCCATATCGCCGAAGCAGTCAAACAGATCAGCATTAAATGCTCGTGGGTCGCCCTGACCTGGTCGGGACACAGCAGCCGTATCGTTGCCATGCTGGCCTTGACTGGCATTCAAATCTGATAGCTGAATTGGCTGCTCTGACTGAGAAGAATAGACCGGTTCAGCTTCAGCGACGTAGTAGTCTTCGTGGGTTGGTGGCGGCGGTGGTTCACGATACCCAGCGTTGGTGTTTGTGGTCCCTTGGCCAGCAGGATTATACGACGGTTTAGTCTTGGCGTCGTAGGAGTTATAACTCATTTTTAGTTGTGGTGGTCAATGATAAAAGAGTAGCTCAGGATGCGAGATCGAGAGAATTTATATTGGAAATTTTAAAGGGGGTAAAGTTGACTTTGGTAGCCACGCACGGCTGGTTCCTGTGATCGTCAACGCGTGGGGATTTCTTCCTCCGAGCCCATTCCCTTAAACATAAGAAATAGATCCCATCGAGGCTTGTCTTTTATATTGGATTTAATTCCATATAACTCTGTGACGATTTCGTTAGAAGTGACCAGTTAAGAATTTCCAACTCGTTCCTGAGCACATAGGAGGCCGAAGACCGAGCGAGACATACGTAAAGTGGAGCTCGCTCGCTGTCGGACTTTCGCTGCTGCACATGATATGCTTGCGTGCGCCTAGTAGATTTGCCCGAGCAAACTTAGCAGGAAATGCATCCAGTTTGGTGCTTTAATTGGAATCAGACATCCAACCCCAGGCTGTGACGTGGTTGTTTGGGGCCTGTATATCCAGTATAAGCCACTCTTCCTTCTCTCTCTTTTTTTTCGTGCACTACACCGGATCTAATTTTCAAGAGGAACTAAACAAACGGCTTGGTGAAACTGCAAGAACAATATTTTCATGCAACTTATTGGGCTTCGATGTCCTGGATTAGGCCGTTTAACTGACGAAAGCCGCACGCTAGCAATGATCCCACGATAGAAGTTGAGCCCCACCCACATCCATTCCATCTGAAAAGGACTTACCTAGCAAGCGTTGAACTGCCAGATAGGGGGATGGATGGCCGCGGCACATGGTGACGCCAATCGGCATGCGAGAAATAGCACTGTGGCAACCAGACCCCCCGCAATCTATGCCGACGACCGGATGAAGGGCCGATCGCGATACCGTACACCTGGACTTCTTCAGAAGATTCGAACACTTGGACTGTTCAAAATACCCACAATGTATAAGCTTAAAGTTTAAATTTATACGTCGAGGACTCAAGAATATGTTGACTGACACATTGGCATTCTTCATGCACGGCCGGCCCGGCAACCGGTGCATGTACCATGCACCACCACCAGACTGCAGGCTCTCGCTCTCCACAGCAACTCGTAACTTGCATATGGAGCATTGTTTTCTGGTCTGTTGACAGTTGACCGCACACAAACACAAACACACGATAGCACCTACAACATATCATTCTCTGACCAGCCACATCGTCGCAAAAAATAAATTTTCCAGACCCTCTCCACCGGAAAAGAAATGTCCAATGAGTCGGTCGATGCATTGACCCTGTACCTGCAAACCCATTCCCTATCCTCACCACCGCCATCAGCATCAGCATCAGCATCAGCATCAGCATCAGCATCAGCATCAGCATCAGCATCAGCATCAGCATCTTCCAGACCACACCAGTCTTCAGAAACCAGCAAACTCGAATCCGAGCTACAGACCTGTGCTGAACTTGGACAACGGCTGCTGGAGCGGCATTTGATGACTTGTAAGGAAAACCGACGACTCAAAATGCATATCGACGAGCTCAACCAGCAGTTACAGGAAATACATGATGCGGGCCTGAGGTTACTAGACAGTAACGACGATCTCCTTCGAACACAGCGAGAGATCAACTCGTCGCTGAAAGAAGCCGATTTGCGTGTGGATGATTTGACCGGTGAACTCATGAACGCTCGCCACCGACTGGCCACCACCAATGGCTGCAAGATACAAGCCACTATGATGGAAGAACAGATTGACTACCTGGAGAAGATACGGGAGGAATTGGCTGAAGAGTTGAATCATGAAAAACGCGAAAAGCTGGATGCATTGATGCAATGTCGCAAAGCGCAGAGGCAACTGGAGCGATTGCAGAGGAAATACCGTACACTAGAGACAAAGTATATGGATGATGACGATATGGAGGAGGTGTCTTTGCTATTACCAGACCTGATGGAGCCATATCCTGATGATAATGACACCACTGATGAGTTTTCGAGCGTGGATACTGAAACCACCGGTACATCTCCAGACGTGAGCTTCGAGCATTCATCTCCGATACTGCCGGCCACCGCTTTGCACTATTATCCACGGACTCCACGCAATGATTTGTTGAAACCAGTGTCGAATTTTTACTATCCAAAGCTGATACCCCCAACTCCTACTACGACTGTATCACTTGAATCACCCTTGTCCGTGTCGTCCAAACCCCAGATCCACTCATCTAGTCGGTCTCTGCTCCAGTCACTGTTCAAGTGATATTCACTAACTATTTATTTTAGATCATGCATTAAATATATATCAACTATTTCCAATCGCCATTTTTGAATAGCATAGACCCGACCGAACTAGCCTTTGGAATCACCCGTTGGTGTTTGGAGATCGGTGCTTTGAGTTGTCGCTTGACCACCACAGTAGCTTTACTTACTGCTGAAGCTCCTCCAGAAATAGATCGAAGCACCTCGACATTCTTAACTCCCCGCTCGGCCTTGAATTTTGCAGTCATGGATGCCACCGACCGTCGCAAACCGGGAATCGTGTCGTCAGAACGGGCTTTGACGGCGATAGTCTGCCGTAGGCTGGCCATTCGATCAACCGCCCTGACGCTACGGGAACGAATAGAAATCTCCTCATCTTCTTGCACTTGCTCAATCTCGAGGTCGGTAACGTTTTCGCCGTCCAAGAATGACAGCGACTCACGGATGTCTTGGGCGCTGAGCTGCGGCTTTTTCTCTGCGTGCGGCTGCATGATGCTCCGCGTCACCGACTTGTCAGCGATCGAGTCGATAAATGCTTGTGCTTTTGGATTATTGGCGATGTTCGACAAGTTGGAGTCTTCTAATAATCGCATTTTCTTTCGTTCTTCACGTCGCAACCGCTCTTTTTCAAAGTCCTCTTCATCGTCGTCATCACTCAAATCGAGGAGCCCTCCTTGTGCGGCTTGGCGACGTCGTCGCCATCCACCATTAGTGACGTCCTCCATCAACTTGTTCACGAGGTTGTCATCACGAACAAGTTCGTCTTGTGCAAACAGCTCTTGATTTTCTGTCTCGACTGCTTTTTCTCCACTGTGATCGTCAACAAGGTTCTCCAGATTGTAATGCTCTTCATCCTCGTCCTCACTTCCACCACCAAGACCTGCCCATTCATCGTCGGATTCAACAGCTTCTTCATCCACAATGCCGCGAGCAGCAGATTGTTTCTTGTCAAATGTCGGCTTCTGAACACGCTTTTGCAGTCTTCGTCGCCGACCAACTTTGATCTTATCCTCATCTGAATCTTCTTCTTCTTCTTCTGATATTTGCGACAGCACCGGTGAATGCATAGGAGACTGTGTGGGATCTGGGAATTGTGATAATTGAGTAGGTTCTGGAAATTCGGATTCATCTTCCATTTGAGTCTCCTTTTGCGAAGATTCAATGTAGTCTGGCTCGTGAGACGCAATCTCAATTTCAGCTAGTTCGTCCTCAAACTCGTCCTTTTCTTCCAGACTATCACTATCAGACTCATCCTTTTCTGCCAGAGTATCATCCTCATCATTAGAATTGTTGCCTTGTGGCATTGAAGACTCAACTTCAAGTTCTTCCAGCTCCTCCATCTCTTCTGGATCCAATCGAAGAACTGGAGCTTCCAGCTCCTCTTCTTCTCCGTCGTTACCATCGAGATAGTCATCGTCCTCATCTTCATCCTGGCTAGCTTCCTTTTGTCGCAGTTCCTCAGCTTTTTTCCGTTCTCGCTCCAGCAAACTCTCAACAACTTCAGCATCCTTTTGCTTTTCTTCCTCAGTTAACAACGTACCGCCACGTGCCTTGTACTCCTCGATACGCTCTTGCCGATCTTTCATTGCCTGTTCACGCTGCTTGGCATTGATATGCTCTAGCAAGCTTCGGGTGCCCATTTTGCTTAATGGCGATGGACCGGTGCGTAGATCATGCTGTTTGCGATTGTGAGCTGAGGAATTGGCTAGTCGCGTAAGATCATTCATAGCCTTGCTATTCTTCGATGCGCAGGTTGTTGGAATAATCTCCAGATCATCGTCGGAATCGCCATTGGCGCGTCCAGCACTTTTCATATAACTGGCAAGTCGCCGAGGAGTCATAAAGTCGTTTCGCGTGAAAAACTTGTTAGGCGACGTCTTCTTGGCAGATGATTCAGCCGATCGTGCAGCCGCATCGATTCTGCTCCGTTCAAGCTTGGGAGATACAAACGGGTCTTCAACAATCTTGCTGCTTTTGGCCGATGGCGGCGATGTTGGAGGTGTCGAATGTTGGTCTTCGCTGCTATCCTTGTGCGGTGACGAATACTGCAATTCCTCACCAACAGGTTCCGTCTTTTTCTCAAACAAGTCTAGAAAATTCTGTACGGTCACTTGCTTATTCGTACGTGCTGCTGGTGCCAATTCCAATCCTGTTGCGATTAGCTCTTAAATGCGCTCAAATAGACATACCCCGTTCCATCCGTGCCGATTCCTTCTCTGTCTCTTCAACAGCTTTTTTAGACATTGTTTTGCGCTTCTTTTCTGGTTTATCTTCTGGCTCCTCCTGCGGCCCGTCTTCATTGTTTACTTCCTCTTCTTCGTCGGCAATGATATGAAACGGCCGCTTTTTGTGTACCACTACATCGTCGTCCGACTCATCAGAATCGTTTTCGTCGTGAATTGGTGAAGACGGGATTCCACCAACATTCATAGTAGGCGACAACATATCCAGAGTATCTTTTGACACGTCGCCATCATCATGCTTGACGACCAATTGAGTCTGGGACGCGTTATGCACGACTTGTGTTTCTGCATCCAGATCCTCATCATTGTCAACTACCTGAGTCTCATCCAGTGTATCATTCCCCACAGACACAGACTCTTGTGTGCTGCCTTTGTTAAGATAACGTTTTCGAATCTCATCTAGTGAAATCTCGTCCTCATCTTCACTACTGTAGTCCTTGGCAGTCAACCCGCCAAACGCGGCCGACGCGCCAAAATCCATGGTCGCAGACGGTGAACCTGGCTCCACCGGTCGTTCATGATCAATTGCTTCTAGGGCAGCTCTGGGCTTGCCATATCGCCTCACTGGGGCAGTTGACGCGTCCATATTTCAGAGTGTGAGTGTACAAGACAAGGATGAATGATATGCGGGCTCCTTAAGGATATAGTCCATTAAGCTGGGCGGACGCGACCCGTGTATTACGCGTTGCGGGCCAGCCACCCCATGCCGACGTAAGAACAGAAGAACAAACTTGAAATTTCTTATTAGATCTTATTATAAAATATCTATTTGGAAACGGCCAACACTCCATCAACCCACACGTTTCTCGTGTTTCGGTCATCACCACCGTACACCCACTTTTGAACAGCATACTTGAGCTTGTCTACCAACTCTTCACTATCAGCGTTCCAATCAAATACATCCACATTGTCAGCTTCGTCAAACGACACAAATTGAGCGTCAAACTTCTTGCCAACTTGGAAATTGCCCAATGTGGACTCGAGTCCTACCACTTGGGCACCACCTAGAGTAGCGAGAGCCAAAGCTTCTTCAACTGAAAGCTTGTCTCGGTCCTCTTCACTCAACATGCTCACGTGTCGAGAAACCATCAAAGCCTGTCGAGCAGTGTGTAGAATAGAAGGAGAGAAACCACCAGCCACATCTGTGCCCAACCCTACCTTGATCTTCTGGTCCAAGTATCGTCGAATTGGAGCCTGGCCGGAGGTCAATGATGAATTGGAGATAGGACAGTGCGAAATACCAGATTCTCGCAATTTAATGAGCTGTTGTTCTTCTTGGGTCAAATGCACAGCATGAGCCAAGATCGTTCGGTCTGTAAGTAAATCTGTCTTGTCGTAGACGTCAGCATATGACTTGTGGTTTGGGAAAAGCTCCTTGACCCATGTAACCTCGTTCTTGTTTTCAGAAATGTGCGTTTGGATGGGTAGATTTTCCTTCTTAGCCAGATCGCCAAGCCACTTGAGCATGGTTTCACTGCATGTTGGAGCAAATCGCGGAGTCACAATGGGGCTCACCAGCTGATACTCCGGATCAATCTTCTTGATATGGTCAATCACTTCTCGGTCAGCCTGATGGGATTCCTCATCAGTATGATGCATGTAGTAATCTGGCGAGTTTTGAACCATGCACACTCGACCGATGAAAGCACGTTGGTTCTGCTTGAATGCCTCATCAGCCAATACCTTTGTGGCATCAGCATGCAACGAAGCAAAATAGGATGCAGTGGTGGTACCGTTACTTAAAGTTCGACCAACCACCTTGGAATACACCTCCTTGGCCCTCTTCACGTCTTTCAACGAGGACTCTAAAGGAAAAGTATATTTGTTGAGCCACTCCAGTAACGTCGAGTCGCCAAAAATGCCAGCATTAGGATATTGAGGAGCATGGATATGAGTATCGATGAACCCTGGGAAGAAGAAATCGGTACCAGATACATCTTTCTCAACGAGATCGACTTCTTTCTTGTCGTAGCCAGCCTTTTCAGCTGCATCGATCGAGCTGTTAGACTGTTTGTCCACAAAGACAATGGTCCCCGACGCATCAACCCCGACGCTGGCTGACGGCACATATTCCAACTTGGCAAGATCTGGAGCATGAACAAAACTGCCTCTGTATACTGTAATTCGAGTTCTAGTCATGGTTTGTTTAAGAGCTTTGAGCATCTGGGAAAAAATTGGGTGATAGCGACTGAAATTTATACTTGTAACAACACGAGGCGGCGGACGGCGGACGGCGTGGAAGTGCCGACGGATGTCGGAGAAATTGCCGACGGGCTGGCCAACGAACCATCGGCCACATCCTTTATCATGCAACGTCGAGTAATCCCCCCCTATTAATCCATCAATTCAGGTCGTTATATTGAAACAACAGACTGGAAAAAGCGGAGAACCGTTGGAGAATTACATGGCATGGCATCGCAAACCGTCGGAGCATACCGCCTGTTGTATACACTCACTCTATAGTCTTAAAAACCTCAAAAAAAATTTCTTTCATCCGCCGGCACCACCTGGTACCAAGACTAACGAAAGATGCCACCAACAAGTGGTGAAAAAGAAATCAAAAATTATGAATTTAACATGCCCTTTAGGACATGCTACAGCACACCGACCAGGCGCAGTGCAATGCTTGGTTCTAAATGTGCCAGTCACCAGGGCTTTATGATCTCCCGTGACAATTCCAGGTAAGTATGAAGAGTTTGAAAAGGGTTGGGGGGACCGGGAGTTTATATAGTGACGGCCGGCCCGCTGGGAGAACCGCGCGGGCGCTCGCGTACTAACTCAAAATCGTCGTGACTGCGTTTATCGTCCTGCGGCGGGGACACCGCCAAATCCATAAAAGCCGCTCAGCCTCGCCCTTGGCTGAATTCTTCCTGATACTTCGGCTCCCAGATATGTTATACCTACAAGACCAGATCAACCAATCAGCAAGACACTGTCATTTGCGGCATGTTTATTCCAAAGGCATACTAGCGGACACGGCCCTGTCGTACGGTTAGACATCTTAAAATCATATCATCGATTAGTTCTATATAATAAAAAAAAAGTGAGTACTAGAAGGGAGTCGTTACAGTTCGTACATATTCATAGAGGGCATTTCACTTCCTCAACTTGTTCCATCCATCTTCATCAATGCCTTCCATTTCAACTTCATCTCCACCGCCATCGTCATCATCAGTATCGTCATCGTCGTCATCGTCGTCACCAAAGTCGCGGTCATCATCAGCATCTGCATCGCAATCGTGCGGACCAAACGAATCCACATCCAAACTAGAAGGCTCCACGTAACTGGAATTGTTACTGCCACTCAACATTTCCGCCGTATCTATGACCACCGGCGCACCATATCCTCGAGTCGGGGTGTGCTCGACCTCGGCGCCGCCGCCTGCGGCGGTGGCGCCATCCTCAGAACCAGATCGGACCAGTACCTGCTCGGAATCCGATTCCACGACGAGGCTCTCATTCAGAGAATATCCGAGATCTTTAGATGGGCCGTGCAGGGAGTTTTCGTCGTCATCGTCGTCGCTTCCCAAGCCCACGTCAATAAACCCACCTTCCTGGTCGCTGCCGACCGAGATAGAGCTTCGACAGTTGATGACTGGTGCTCGTGGCGAGACATTGATCACAGGGCGAGTCGACGAATCAGTGATTCGGTCTTT
This sequence comes from Blastobotrys parvus, assembly GCA_030564285.1. Lineage (NCBI taxonomy): Eukaryota > Fungi > Ascomycota > Dipodascomycetes > Dipodascales > Trichomonascaceae > Blastobotrys > Blastobotrys parvus. Next base: position 74,187 of record JAJLUP010000051.1, read on the forward strand.
CCAGTCGTAAAAATCTTGCTCTGAGCGGATCAAAAATCCCACTAACATACTTGGATCAACTTCCTCCAACCCCAGAATTCGGATGCGCGTGGTATGGACAGATTCTAGAGCTTCTGGCCAGTCATCGGTCTTCAGCATTGGGCGAGTGATATGTGGATCCAAATAGAACAACTCATTACTTTGATAACCAAAGAAATAATGTGAACTTGAAGGACGGCCACCAGCAATCCCCACCGACTGCGGCATGCATAAAAGCCGCTTCAACGACTCCCAATAAACTTCATTCACCTTGTCGATACCTAATCGTATGCCCAATAATATCAGCAACGGCTTGAATTCGTCGCCATTTCCATATGCTTCTTTCAAGACTTGATTCTCATAAACGTCGGACCCATCACTGATATAAACCTTCAGCACCCCCGTGTCCTCACAAAGAGCCTTGATACTGCTGGCCGCAGCAGATGGTCCAAACCATTCACCAGGCATCTTCCCGCAGTATTCTTTTCCATGTTCTACGAACCGATGAAGCGAAAACGGGGCGTCTGGCTCGTCAACAAACTGTTTAATAATCAATGTCTCTTGTTCGTCGATTTGATCCCTGTCATAACGCCACTCTCTGCCCAACTCTAGTAACATCAAAGCATTTGCTAGTAAGCTTTGACCAGTTCGGATCATACATCCCCAACCAGCATCTGATTGGAATCCCCCGTTTCGAAGGTCAATTTTACCACCGCGTAGCAAACCTCCAAGACTCACAGAGGACGGCCCGTTGACAGCCTTTGGAATGGTCTCAAACCCATTCCTATACGTCATCCATATTCTCGACTCCACATCTCGCAAAAACGGCTCTGGCCATTTGGTTGTGTATTGATCTGCTTCCACCTTGTCATCTTCGGATTCAGGTGGCACCTTGGGGTCGTATGTCTGGCCTAACACAACAATACTATTCTCATGATCAGTATTTCCACGAACCGGATCCCAAAGATAGCGCATCACCCGTCGAAACGTGGGATTACCGCTACTACCGCTAGAGGCACCTGTAGATGATGCCATGGTAGTGTTTGTGTAGGCGTTATCGGATCGTTATCGCAACTTGTTTTAGACCGGGGTGTGAGTGGATGGGTGTCGTTGGGACTCACCCTTTAAAAGCCCCACTCGAACAATCATAGAAATGCCTGAGATGAATTATACAATTGAATAAAATAAATTAATACAAACTAAATGCGAAGCCTTTCAAGCATGTTATGAAGACATTTACTATCAGTACTAAGCATAGGCTCGTCATACAGTATTTGATGGACATCGCTAGCAAACTGGCGAAATATATCATCCTTGGCCAACGTTTTGGCTATAGCCGTGATTCCAATCGGTAACTTGGAATACGGAATTCCAAACTGCAGCTGAATATTTTTGATGGTGTTTTCGAGCTTGGTTCTCGTGGCAACATCGACCTTTTCCATCTCTAGCCGTTTATACAGCTTCGCTCTCGGTAACGACTCTGGCCCAATTTTTTTCGCACTCGTCTCATCCGTCTGGCTCGAGTCGTAAAAACTGTCCAGAAGATGCTGTCCTGTGTTGCTTGATTGTAGGAACTCTTTCAGTTGTTGTAATTCGTCGGCCTCGCTCAAAGGAGAGTGCGGCGGCGGCGGCGGCGGCGGGCCGGCCTCGGTCTCCGTTCGCACTGGATCAGTGGATCTTATTGGCTCCTTTAGAGATACTGGTCTGGAAAGAGTAGTGCTAATATATCGAAGCAGGTCGTGACGTTGCTGCTCCGGCAAAGAGTTGATGTTTGAAATCAAATTGGGCTTGGCAGGTGAGGTTGGCACAGTCGATGGTGCTTCGTCATCAGGGGAAGATTGCACCCCGTCGTCCGATTCCCATTCTTGTATCTGCGGTTGTGGATAATGCTTTTGGTTGTCTAGATGTTCGAAATTTTGGGCAAACTCATGATCTTGGTCCATTATTGGTTCACTTTCTTCCAGTGGCTCGTCGTTTTCTTCGTGAATGGAATGTTCAGAATGTTCAGCCACGGCTTCCAGCCGTGGCGTGTTTGTTACTTTGCCACCTCCGCCACCAGATTCATTTGCCAATGTACTTCCTGACATTCGATGCATATGGTTAATTTGGGGTGTACTCTGCCATGGCCCAGTTGGTCTAACATTGTCACCGCTCAAAACGCGCTTCAAATCCGCCACGCGGACTCTCATTCTCTGCTCTTCAGGGTCGATATCGGAGCCATCAAATTCGCTCTCATCGTCCCATCTGTATCCAGTCGAGTTGTTGTTGTTGGTGTCTTCAAACACCGACGCGGTGCTAAAGTCCTTCATTGTTTTTGGTGATGTTGATGAAGATGAAGGGGTCGTCGGAACGCGCGTGCCTATGCTCATGCCGACGTGCATGGCCGATGGCCGTTGGGAATTGGTTTGGCTTCTCAATACCCCAGTGCCGATAGTCTAAGAAATAATGGAATTGGAAAAAGAGCCAGGATGGGATGATCCCTGTGATTTTTGCACAGGCGACACTTCCAAGCTCAGCAAGGCGGACTGGGTGGCATGCGACATATGCAAGCGCTGGTGCCATGACAGCTGTGTTGGGGTCAGCGGCAATCCAAACGACGAATTCAGCTCCTGGCATTGTCCGTTGTGTGAACGAGATCATGGTCCATCAGTTCCTAGAAGGGCAAGCTCGCGTAAAAGAGCAGTGATTGATTATGCCGCACTAGATCACGGTGAGCCCTTGAAATCGGCACATGTTTTCACCGAGCGGTTCGACCTTTTTGACTATGAAACATTACCAGCATGCCAAGTGCCCACAGTGCAATGGGCAGAAACTGAAGGCGTCAAACAGCCCATCGTAATTCGAGCAGATAAATACGACCAGTTGGAGATGCGGGTCCCAGACAACTTGACTGTGTCAAGAGTGGCGGACCTGGTCGGGGAAGGTACTCCATTGGAGGTGATTGACGTAATGACCCAAAATGGACTTGTAGGATGGGATTTGGGGGCTTGGAGAGATTACTTTAACCAGGCCAATCGCGATCGAATACGCAATGTCATCAGCCTCGAGGTCACCGGAACCCCACTTGGTGCGGCAATCGTGCGGCCAACATTTGTCGAGGACATCGACTTGGTATCTCGAGTATGGCCCGAAGATGCCGGAACTCCTCCGAAAGTGTCACTATATTGCCTGATGTCTGTCAAAGGATCATACACAGACTTCCATATCGATTTCGCCGGATCGTCTGTCTTTTACCATGTGTGCAGCGGATCCAAGACATTCTTGTTTGTGCCGCCCACTGAGGCCAATCTCAACAAATATCAAAAATGGTGCAACTCGGTGAACCAGAATGAGACTTTCTTCGCCGACTTGACCCCATTGTGCTATCGAGTCGACCTGGAACAAGGCGATTCGCTCGTCATACCCTCCGGTTGGATCCACGCCGTTCACACTCCACAGGACTCATTGGTCGTTGGCGGGAACTTCTTGACTCCTATCAACCTCAAAACACAGATACGACTGGCTACCATCGAGCGCAAAACTAAAGTGCCCAAGAAGTTCCAATTTCCAATGTTCGAAAAGGTCATGGATTATACCGCACAATACTACGCTAGCCTCCACCAGCCACCGGGCCAACTGGAACTGTCTGGACTGGAAGCTCTAAGGGATTTTCTAAAAAACGCGGAACTGAAGCAGCGGCTCGATGAGAAGCTCAAACAATGGGGTCTCACTTCCAAGCGGGACATTGAGCACTCCAACGCCAATGGCCAAACGACCAAGCGGAAAAAGCCGTCGTGAGCCCATTTCCATTTATGCTCGCCACGGATCGTTTCGCAGGACCTGTACCGAGTATATGGCTAGCATATCGAGCGGAGCGAGCCAAAATAAGCCGAGCGCAGCGGGACCCTTTCTCTTGTAAGACGCACTGCGTGCAGCCTTTTTTTTTGCTCGCTTCGCTCGAACGTAGCTCATA